>CABFVZ010002565.1:0-25933 GCA_902151445.1 Timema monikensis | reverse complement strand
TATATATATATATACACACAAACATAAGCTATGTTCACGTACTTTTTTTACTTAATCCAACCTAGCATGGACATGACGTCATCTTGCCCCCCTTGTTTGATAAATGTTCCGGCTCCGCTGAATTATACAACACGCTTAAGCTATGCCACCTACTTCGGTGCACTTCCTCATCAGTACTCGTACATAGGTGTACAACCCGAATAGGTATCGGTACATTATTCTAAATATAAGCTCTTTTGTTTTACCTTGTAGCTCTCAAAACTTTTTAATTATAGTGCCAGTTTACTGGCTATTAACGGTTTAAACCAAAGGAAACATAGTAAGTCTACATCTAAGTAAATGATACATCGATAGAGGGTGGGATACTGCGAGGTTGAACGGGAAGGAGAAAGACCACCCTGCCGAGGATTGAAACCAAGCCTCTCTGGTCATAGGACTCCTAACATTGAAATCTGAAGTTTAGTTTAGAAAAAATTCAAATAATTCTAACACAACAAATCATTTTTAAAATAAAACGTATCCTCTGTTTATCCTTAAAGTGTACCCTTAAACTATCAGTTTATCTTGCTTGGTTCCACTGTGGTGTATCTTATAAGATAGAGCCTTAATATAGTCCAGGGATCAGCAAACTTTTTGATAGCGTGGTTTGTATGGTGTTAAAAAACTTGTTTTTTTTAATCCGGAAAGAAATTTACATCATATACTCGTATATCTCTAATATTGTAATAAGTTATTACTAAGTCTATTTCTTAACACAACAGTAATTGTTTGTTTGATAAATCTTTTGCGGGCCAGATAAAATAAGTCGGTAGAACGGATCTGGCCCACAGGCCTTTGGTTGCTAACCGCTGGTTTAGTCAGTTAAGGTAAAATGTTAAGGTAAATAGAGTGTACGTGTAGAGTCCTTCCAGCCGGACAGTATTCTTCACGAAAAATAATCTAGTGTAACGTTTTGCTCGCCGTAGTGCCTTGCAGTTATGCAATAATGTGTACGGGATCGCACTGCGTGTAGCTCGACGTGATAATGACAGGCGCACCACGACCTGAACAACAATCTCGATCGATGATACATTCACATATAATTAATTATCTGTTTATTTTCGGTGTGACTTATACATCCGTTGTGAAATGTTTCTGTTAGGTACATTGTAGAATGTAAAAAGAGACAAAATAAATATGCCACTAGAGGTGGAGGAAAACTGCTGATGTAGGATATTGGAGAACTAGCATTAGAAGTCCTCGTTAAAGGGTCATGACTAAAACCGATATTGCGAATATCCCCCTTCTTTCATGCGCCGCAAGGAATTTTATTCCAGTTGGCGCTGCGCAGGAAGGTACTGTATACAATAAATGCCAATAAATTATGAATGCGTTCCGTTTAGATAATCCCATTCCATGTTCCCAGGGCATTAAAACTCGAACAGTAATTGTATCGTTTTCAGATACTTTTCCAATAAATAAGTCATCTTTGAAACAATGTTTCTTAGTTGAAATAAGCATAGAAAATAATTTTGTATGCAATTCATTGAACAAATACAAACTGTTAGGCTGTGAATCTTATATCATTATTCATTTTTAATTAAATGTGTGCACAGTATTTTGTTTATTTATGTTCAGTCCTCTAAACCAGAAATTATTAACCGGTGGAGGGGGGGGGGGCCTTAAAAAATAATTTAAAATGTTATTTGCTTATTACTGAAGTCAATTATCTTAAATGTTATGTTTTGGAAGAAATAATTCGATAATCGTAAGCATGTAAGTACAGTAGACTCTCAATTTTCCGTGGTAATGGAGGGGAAGGGAAGCACAGATAATATAAATCACTAATAGTGCATATAATCCCCATCTGTTTACCATCACCATTCAAAATTTGCTACCCTTTGTTTCGACTAGTTTATGCGAAAAAGGATTTTCCACAATGATTAATATTAAAACGAAGCAGCGAAATTGACTCCAAATTGACTCCTACATATATAATATAATTGAAACAAAAATATACAAATTAGTGGAAAGTGCTCAACAGATGGCCCATTAAATACATTTAGGTAAGTCAATTTCCGTTTCTTTTAATTTGTTATTATAATCCGTAAATAAAGCCATTATTTTAGAATAAATCTTATTGATTATTATTTTAGTATGACTAGGGGGCCGCGAAAATATGTTAGGATATTTGGGGGGCCGCGAGTAATAAAAGGTTAAGAACCACTGCCCTGAACTATATCAGGAAGTAACATTTTTGTAAAATAAATTATTTTCGATTGTTATCATTTAATCTAGCGTGTTTTTATTTATTTATCTTCGGGAGTTTCCCGACGTTTTTAAGGCTTGTAAGAATTCAGAAATGAGGGAAGTATAAGAGAGAGGTTAGTCTGGTCTCACCAGTGTGTGCAGGCCAAAATGGGCTCAGGAAACCATTCCATCACTAGTTGATTTTGGTTGTTCGAGCTTCACACTATTCACACCCTGGCCTGCTAACCAATCAAGGTAGGCTACATTGTCTGCAAACCTCTAGTTGGAAGAGAGATTTCATTATACTTTTTACTATACAGTCTACTACTCTCTTTTGTTTTCCTGCCTTGTATTTTCTTTCAATTACGGAAACGAACAAATATATTTGATTAAAATGCAGAACGAACTGTGCGCTGAAATGGCGTTTATAGGCTTACTGTATAAAACAATATATTGCTCATTTTAATTTATAATTATATTTAAAATAATGTTAGTTTCAGAAGCTTCCTTCCTATGTTTACTATTGTTAACATTATTTTAATAATTACGGGGTCTAAGGCGTCACTATCTTTCTAGATTGGCCTGCTAATGACGGAGAGATCGGGGTTCGAATCCCGGCAGGGTCTACTAAGGCCGTTTTTCCTCAATGAGTTCCCACTCTCCTTCTTCGAAAATGTGGACATACACCTCTAAAATGATTTCTTATTCATCCCTCACCCCATTAGAGTAACGATCATATATATGTGTAAAACCTGGACTTAGAGTAATACGTGGTAATAGTAAAATAAATAGTGATTAGGGATAGAACTACTGACCATCTCTTGGGAGTTGTATTTAGCTCACGTCTGAAGCTCGCGCATGCGTGTGTATGAGTACAGTTAACCATCGCACGCCGGATACACATGTCCAGGTAGTCTTCCTGTATTCCTCTGACCTCGTAATCGCTGCGCAGTGCTATTTTGTTACCCTCCATTTTGAACGCTTGAGGGGAAATACAAATAATTGGTTCTTGCCATGGCTGAGAGCGTGAATAAATTTAACTCAGGAAGAGCATCTATCCATAAAATACTTTGTTTTGAATCCTGGTAACAGGTATATTTAAATCCTCGTGTGGTTTAAAAGACCGCGAGCCATTCCGCGTTAAATAGAAGGGCAGGAACGAACAGTCCCATGTAGATAGGAATATAACAGTTACTAAAACATGTATCATATATTTATATGTCAAATAATGTGATCTGTAGCGTCCACATTTGATAAATATTATCAATACCTAAAAAATAACAGTAATAATATAGTAAAATGTTTTCATTGTTGACAGACAAAATCATGTTTATGTTCAAAAAATTTTGCTAGAATTATATTATATATTAACTTATATAATTTCTTTTCACGCGCTTTACCAATCTATTTTGTGTTCCCTCATCAGCTCCCTGTTTCTTACTGTGTTATCTCTCTTCTCCATTGTAACTTTTAACTTGCTTTTTCTCATTCATGTCATCTTCCAATCCCCTCCCCTCGCTTTTCCTTTCTCTTTCCTTTTTATCTCATCTTTATCTTTTATCTACCCTTCCTTTACTAATCCCTCCCATAAAAATGTTATATCATCATTGTATGCTAAATTGTAGATATTGTTTTTGTAAGTACCTGCTTCTGTCGCTGTATGGTCTAAGGCGTCACCCTCTCAATAGACTGGACTGCCGATGACGCGAAGATCAGGGTTAGAATCTCGGTCGGGCGTACTGAGGGTGTTTTTTTCTCAAGTTGTTTCCCACCATACCCTCCACGCAAAATAAATTACATTTTCTTTATAACTTTCATTTTGTATCTCTTAGTATACTAGCGTAAGATTAATGAATGCGTATGATCCGTCACCGGTAGTTCATTCTATTACCTTAGACTAGGGGTCGGAAACCTTTTGAGAGCCCGATCGATTTAAGAACTTGTCAAAGGTCCCGCGATCATCCATCGTGTCTTCACTCTACTTTCACAAAAAAAAACCATTTCTATACTTCTTACCCACCTTTCTAGAAAGATATACTCACTCGATGGCACTAGGAACTTGAAAGTTCATTGCCGCAATTATAAAAGTACGCCAACTATCCCTATCTTGAGATCGACGGGCCAATCGCGATAGACCAGTTACCGACCCCTTCCTTAGACCATTGGGCTATTGAAATGATCCTCTAAATAATGTTTAGGTAAAATGTACATTCATGCCAGTCATAAAAACATTTAACAGATGTTTTATCTTGTAAAACAAGGTTCCCTTCATGTGTCGGGGTGGTTGTATAGGGGCTCTTTGTGAGCTCTGTAACAATGCCCACAGCGTCATGGACCCGTCCGGGCCTGCAATCGATGTAAGCCTTGCAATCCTATCAGTATCATAACTCGGCCCACTGGCTACTGTGCTTGACAGAACAAGTCGACTGGCCGACCAGAGATAGTTGTGGAGGCTACATAGTAATCATCTACGACTACATCCTGACCATAAACTAGCGGTTCTGTTCCCTCCCCATTACAACCCAACAAGCCACGTAATACCAATATGTCATTCATTACTTTGCTGTGGTCTGAAGCTTCAGGCATTTGTGTTTAATGCGCTGATAAAACAGCTCTTAGCAGAGGCTAGTTCAAAGGGATGTGCGAAGGTCGCTTTTTAAATGCGAAGCCAAAGTCAAAGATGAGGTTTTTGTTGTCACGTGCTACTACTTTTTTATGTTAAAAAATAAGGGAAGTGTACGGAAAATAACAAAGTACACTATTTTGTTTTATGAAGACATATCTGAACGTTTCTCTGTTTACTTTATATGAGCAGATGTAATTTAATCACTTGTCTCTGGTAAAATAATTATTTTTTTAGTAAGTTATATCAAATCTGTTGATAGTATATCAATCTTTTCTTCTTCTAAATGTTTCGAAGAAGCTGAGGTTATTGTGGATGTAAAAAAACAAAACTAAGGTGATTTGGCGCCTCTCTATTAATTTTATTTTATTTTTTACACAGTCCCCACAGTTTACAAGATATGTATTCATAATTCTTGAATTAAAAACAGAAAGACAATTTGTGGCTTACCCTTTTTGAAAGTTTAACAAATATATTCTATTCAAACTGGTGAAAGGTAGAATAGGTTATCCTTAAAATAAAAAAGTTTTTTTTAAGAATCCTTGCAAGGATAGAATTTGAAGTGTTTTCTCAGACAAAAATTTTCCTAGATTCAACATGTCGCCAGAAAAAAAAGTTAGTCTTATCATTTGTGTTGCTTGCTTTTATGACATTATGTTAAAATTGTAGAGCAACAATTTATTTTAAAGTTGGGTGATTTAAAGGGGAATAACCTTGATAGAATGGCGTAACCAAATAACCTACTCCCATTAAGGGCTTCCGGAGGGAGGTCTAGGGGGGGTAATTACCTCCCCTGAGATTATATAGATATTACGAACTCTGATAGATTTGAAACATTTTTCTTATGTTGTACTATCTTATTTTCAGAAGCCAATGATTGCTTAAAACGCGTCTTTTGAGGCTTCAATTTGATAAATTTTCCTTGGAGAGGGCCTCCAGAGCCTTCGGTTTACTCCCCTGGAGACAAATCTTGGGCGTGCCCTTGACTCTCATTTCCCATCCCTAAATTTGACAATGTTTGATTGTTGTCAAATGGAGGGAATCCACGGGTGTATGGGTTTTAAAAACTAAACGAATTCATTTGGAAATAAATCGTAATTTAATTATGTACCTTTATCGTCCTAGAGTTTCAAATAAGAAAAAAAAGATGGTAGGACGGTTACAGTGGCGAGAAAAAACACCTCTGTTCGTTGTCGGAACCTGTATAATGTAGGCTATATTGTGTTGGTTGATGTGTCTCGCTGGGCCCTAGAGATAGAGCTCGTTAATTTTAACGACTCTCCTCTATTTTATGCACGACCTCTCTTTTTTTTTTATGCGTCAAATATAATTTACATTCAACAAAAGTTGTAATTGCTAAAGGAGTTAAGCTGCATTTTATGGCTTTTCTTAGCCAAGACTAAATATTTCAAAGTTTTTTTTGCACGAACTTAAATTTAATACAAACTATTTGGGCGAAATCCTTGTGATATTTTTAGCACCACGGCATACTACCCTTTTGGGTTATGCGCTTATTTATTAATTACACTGCGTAGTTAGCTAAAGCGCTAGTTTCGTGTTAGGCTAGACTGCCGAGGACGGGGAGATAGAGGTTCAAATCTCGTACGGGTGAACTGGGGGGTTTCCTAGATGGTTTTCCACTCTCCCTCTACACAAATGTGGGTTAACTTCTTCTAAATTCAACCTTCCCAATTCCTTACCCACTAGCTTAATTAGTACCTAAGTGTATAACCCGAACGGGTGGTAAGACATGGTGCTAAATAAATAAATATATAAACATTAATTACGCTAGTGGCTTAAGGGATTCGTAAGCTTATTTAGAAGAAGTGTACCCGCAGTTTCGCGAAGGGAGAGTGGAAAAACATTTTTGAAAAAACTTCAGTACACCCGACAGAGATTCGAACCTTGATCTCCCGTGTTCGGTAGTCTTGTCTGCTAAGAGAGTAACGCTTTAAACCATGCGTGCACCAAAGCCAATGAAAGCTTTAGTTATTGCCTGTGTTTAGAGCGCAGTATTTACAGTGCTATGGGATACCCTTAAACTGTTTCTTCGAGCAAATTTGATGCCGATCACATACCAGGCAGCAATGAAGACAAGAGAGTTCAAATTTACATTCCAGAGTGCCATTTTAGAAAAGAAGAAAATTGCTCATAAATGATCACATTAATAATTATTGTACTTTAATATTACTTTTGCCTCTCCATCCGTACGGCCTATTTGAATATTTTCACTAATGAAGTAGGGATGAGGAAAGTAGAATTTAGAGGAAATGTACACGTTCAGGAATCGAAGGAACATTATTTAGTGTACTTGGTCGGGATTTGAGCCTAGACCTCCCCGTCACTGGCAAAACAACTCAGACCGTTTAGTCCGCTTGCCAACTTGCGGGTTGTAACTAAGGGCCAATTTTGTATCACTATTTATTTACAGTAATAATAAATTTAATATCACAATTTGTTATAGTTTAAAATGATGACTTAACTGAAACCGTTGAAATTATATACTATTATATACATTCAACGCTGAAACTGCTTCAATAATTTAGTGGTCTAAGTCCTAAGGCGTCACTTTCTTGTTAGACTGGCCCGTTGATGATGGGAGACTGGGGTTCGAATCCTGGTCAGATCTACTGAGGGTGGTTTTTCCTAAATGGTTTCCCACTTTCCTTCCACACAAATGCGAGTAGATTACCTCTTAACTGCTTCCTTCCCCATCCCTACCCCAGTAGAGTAATTACTAATTATCGCATGTGCTTCTAACCTAAAGAGATAGTAAGGTGCTGTGATTTTTTTTTAAAAGAACGAAAAATGGTAGTTTGGCAGAACCACTTCCCGTTAGCGGAGATAGACGATGGGAAAACCACATATAACATACTAAAAGATAGAACAAACATTGACTAGGCTTAACATTAGACTTCGGCTTTCCCACACTCATAAAAACTATTATTTCAGCCCTGATAGGATGTAATATTAATTAGACTGTAGTATACAGAGTAGGTTGTATAAGGATTTATGATGGCTCTTTGAATAGGCACATGTTTTTTTTTCTGGTATTTTTAAGATGAAAGGCAGTAAACAACATTCAGAATCACGTGATTAAATAGCAACTGAGGCTGGTGGTTCACTGGTTACCAGTAAATTGTTTGATGAAGTACTTTAGTCCTGGCAAAACTAGCTCGAACCGACTTCCATTGAAAGCCACTCCTTTGTTCGTTTGTTCATAGTAATTGAGAGTTCGCTCTAATAGTTGATTCGTGTTTGTAATTATGATGCAACTTTCATGTTACAATAATGATTGTGTCTGGGGGTTGTAGTTTTAGTCGTTACTGCTGTGGCAAGTGATTATAACGTACAATTTTAGTTAAATTCATGATGTTTGACCGTGGCATGGCTTAATGGAAAGATTTAAGAGTTTTTAAGGTACCTAGCTTTGTGTTGTTTCTAGCATTTTATTCATTCCTTAGGAAACCATTTGCATCTATTTATTAACACATTTTTGTTCTAACGTAAAATATTCTCGGGCACTTTCCCTAAAATTGTTATTAATATAAAATACACTTTGAATTATTAATTTATTGAAGTGATTATTTTTTAGTATTGCGTCTTACTACCCCTTCGAGCTATACGCATATTTATTAATTACACCAATCTACTAAGGACAAGGAAGGTTGAATTCAGAGGAAGTATACCCGCATTTGCGTGTAGAGATAGTGCAAAACAATTTAGGATAAACCACCCTCAGTACGCCCAGTACGGAGTCTCCCCGTCATTCGCAGTCCAGTACATTGTGGTAGTGACGACTTTGACTATTCGACAACAGTTGTGACGCTTGATTGAAGTTAGTTGAAGTTCCCCTAGTAAATAATTAAAAAAACAACTAATGTTATATTTTTTACTCAGCAGTAAAGATATTATAAAAGGTCAAAGAATATGATTATTTTATAACAAACGTTTGTCAAGAACGATATTACAAGTCGTCTCCCACGAATAATTCAAAGCTTGTTAGGGCGGATTGGAATGCGAGCTATGGTTAGTATTTTTCCAGTTTTTATTAAAAAAAACCTTTTTTTGCCAAAATAAACCTTTCTTCAGCTGATACGTTGTAATTAAATATTTGTCATGGAAATTGAAAATTTTTAAATAAAATAAATTGTTTAAAAAGTTTTTCTTGAACTGTTTCTAACTCTTCCTCCACGAAATGCGGATGCAATCCTTTTAAATTCTACCTTAGTCATTCTTCGTCACTAGTGTAAGTTTGCGGGTGGTTAGCTTGGTCGATTATTAAGATGAGGTGCAAAGATTAAACAGAAGACTATACATGAAGGTAAAAATCATCTTTAGTTAGGGATACAACCATGTCCGGATGTACTTTAAAATAACTTAAATATGATTGGAAAATGACACCTGGACGCTTGGACCGAACCTGCACCTTGTGGTTCCGCGCATCAATGCTCTTCCACGGAACTATCCAGATATTAGCCCGTGTTCAAGGTCATTCTTCACTAAAATAATAATAATAATAATATTTAACACCGCGTCTTACACCCGTTCGGGTTTATACGCTTTAAGTACTAATTACACTAATGGATTAGGAATTGGGAAGGTTGAATTAGAGGAAGTGAACCCGCATTTGCGTGGAGGGAGAGTGGAAAACCATTTAGGAAAAACCACCCCCCGTTCACCCGACCGAGATTCGAACCTTGATTCACTAAAAGATTTAGGCGTTTTCAAATTTAAACGCGTCAACTAGATACTCTGCCATAAACTATGATTGAAGAATGACCCTGAACACAGGTCAATTCCTATATATCTGTAATATTTGCACCCTAAGTCCAAGGTCTTGTGTTCGATTCTAGTGTTCAGGTGTCCATTTTTCAACCATATTCAATTAAATTTAAAAATATTATAAAAGGTGCAGTTATTAAACACGTTCAATGGATGTTGTTATCTTATGTCCTACAGTAATTAAAATTTAGTCATTAAAATTCGCGTTCTTTGAAGGCGGATAATATCTCTATTTATGACTGAAATAACTACTCCACAACAAATGTCCACGTTGTGTTTATTAGTATTCTTTCTGCGGTTTGAAAAACACCATGACTACTTTGTGTTGCACAATGTCTATTTTAGGAGGCTGGGGTGGTAAAAGGGTGTTGGTAATGGACATTTTGTTACAGCTGGCTGTGGGGGGGTGTAGACATAATTGTCTGTTACTGCTTTTATTTTAATTAAAATTTAAGTTTAGAGTAGGTGCCAAATTGGGGTGGTTATCTGGCCATAAAACACCAACGTGAATAAACCGACCAGGATATTGGAAAAAAAATACTGCTCATAGTTTAAGAGTTTGCTCTTGACTGAATCAAATACAAATCTATTGCATATATTTTTCTAAATAATTCAACTGAAAATTATTTGTTTAGAAGGCAATTAAAAAAATGTAAACCCGCCTCGGTGGCGTAGTTGGCTAACGCACTTGTCGCGTTGAGCTCGACCGCCGAGGATGGGGAGATCGAGGTTCGAATCTCGGTCGGGTGAACTGAGGGTGGTTTAAACTAAATAGTTTTCCATTCTCCTTCCACGCAAATGCGGGTTCGCTTCCTCTAATTCAACCTTCCCAATTTCTAATCCATTAGCGTAATTAGTATTTAAGGCGTATAACCTGAATGGGTAGTAAGACGCGGTGCTAAATATAAAATAAAATAAAAAAATGTACATAAAGATTTACATTTTTTATAAAATTATTTTTTAGGCCTAAGGATCCTTTTAATGTTTGACAATGACAAAGCTTTAAAATGTACTGTTAGTGTACATTGTGCAACTCTGGCAAGCTAGTACTAATTAAAAGTAATAAGTCTCTTCTATTTGTTGGCACTGATGACTGCCAACTGGCTCGAGCAAAAAGAAAAACAAAAAAAAGAACCCACACTTGAGATACTTAACATGTTTTTAGAATTAATTTATTTTTATCCGTCCTGTTCGTTTTCAAACAAGAATAAAGCCCTCGATAGCTTACATTTGTGTTTGGGGCTTTCATTTTTAGTTCGGCTGTTTAGTTTTACTTCAACAGTAAAGTGTGTTTTCACCAGACATTTAATGGAGCCTTACTCAGGGCTTGCCGTGCAAAATGTCTTAAATATTTATTATCATCCATGGGAGATAAAACATTTCAGCAATTTTATTCATTTTTTAACTTAGTCACCTTTAGCACTATACTTTGTGTCATTAAAATTCTGTAATATATCTTAAATAAATAATACAATATGATTTTATAAACCATTGAGAATAATAAAATTAATTAAATGATAGAAACTTAAGATAGTGTTTACTAATGTGGATGGAAAATACTCGATGTTTAGGAAAATGTGTGCCTCTTTAATCACTGGATCGAAATAAGAAGCATGCAAAATTAAATAAATTTACTCAAATGATATCTAGCCTATTTTCTTAGGAATATAAAATTAATTGTGAAAACAAAATAGTAGCACATTCATGAAATTTACTAAAAATTGATCAGATCAAATTAGATATTTCCTGTACTTTCTAGTTAGGATCATATCTCAGATTTTGAAGCAAATAAAATACTATTTTTCTTCCAGCAAAGTGGTCGTTATACACTAAGCTTTGTAGGGTGGATTTTCTCTACATTTTTTTTTAACATAGACTTACTGTACATCCCTTATTATGACAGCTTAATATTCTCCCCCATGGCAAGGGCTATACTAGCGCTTAGGTCTGAAACCTTAATACTCTTATCACCCATATCAGAACCCTCACTATCGTTTTATTGTCATCTTTAGGGGTGCAGGTGTGAGTCCTGAGATGGATGCGACGGGCTCTGTGGCGGCAGTGGAGTCTGCACTGGATCGACTCAACAAGCAGCGGGGCGAGCTTGAGGAGCTGTGGGCGGCTAGGAAACTAAAGCTGGACCTGTGTCTGAGGCTGCGTCTCTTTGAACGAGATGCTCTGGAGGTGTCATCGCGTCTGGAGCTCTGGTCCGAGGAGCTACAGCACACAGAACTCAGTCGAGATACGCTGCAGGCTGAGCAACTGTTGAGACTGCACAATGAGAGTGTCACCCACATGCAGAGTACCACGTTCCAGGTGCTGCAACAAGGACAGGAACTGGCGCAGGTGACACATTACTACATACTATATTCCTATATTTGTTAGTAGTGTGGCAGCCATGTTCCTATATTTGTTAGCCATGTGACAGCCATACCACTAATTCACTAAATCACAATATAATTATTTATTATTTTTGTTGAAATTATAGTCTTAACTCTTGTCCACACTCACTATTTAAGGCGTCATTGCCACTGACAAGTAATAAACTAGGCTAGTTGCACTCTGGGTATTGTATCCAAAATCTCATTTATATCGGAGGTTCTTTCCATATTACGTCCCAGATAAGTTTCTCTACAAGATCTTTAGTTTAAACCATTAATAACAATTGCCTGCCGAAGACAGGGAGATCAGTGTTTGTTCCTGATCGGGTGCGCTGAGGGTGGTTCTTCCTAAATGGTTTTACACACTCCCCCCATATAAGATGGCAGGTGCATTCCTCTAAATTAAACCTTCTTGATTCCTCTAACCCATTAATGTAATTAATACTTAGGCATATAACCCGAACAGAAAGTGAAAAAAAGGCTTATTTTTGTCACCACATCTCAATATTTGTAACATAACCATACCCTTGAACTTAAGTATTAAACACATTTTTTTAATGAAAAAGTGCATTAGTTAAATATTTTTATTAATAAAGATTGATTATTTTAATGTTTTAAATAGTGTTTTTCAATACATACAAATACAATAATTTGTATAGCATTTTAGAGTTAGTTTCCTGATAGACACAGATTCCCTAAGAAACATATTTTAAGTGCTTTAAGTTTTCATCTCTGGTAATCTCAACCCTTTCTATATAACTACAAATATTATTTGATATATGATCATGGCTTTTTAAACTGTCTCTAACGTTTGTCTCACTAATAGATGTATTGTCACACAGGTGTTTGAGACTTCTGGACTATCACTGATGGCAGACAGCCAGTACTCGGCGCAGACTCGAGTGCAGGTCCTTCTCGAGTTCTTGCACGAGAGGGAGATGGACCTCGAGGATCTGGCCGAGATGAAGAGGGTCAAACTGGAGCAGTGTGTGCAACTTTGTCAGTTCCAGAACGATGCCAACCAGGTGAGCATTGTCTTTCTTGCAGTGTTGATTATCTTACAAGGCCTTTCCAAGAACTTAGTGCCACTAGGCTATTAATGACCTATTCTTAGATTCATTCAAAACCAAACACAACATCTGCTTTATAATACCAAGCCAGCGAGCCTAATTTCACAGGTATAATTAACTATGTCTTTGATTAATCAAAGGCATAAAATGTTTGTACACAAAGCAAACTAACTTAATACTGACTCATATTAAATGATAAATAATGAGTAAGTGTCGAATAACTAGCACATTTCTCTTTGTAATGCTGGGATATAAATTGTTTAGACAATACACTAGCCTAAACAAAAAAAAAACAAGCAATTTAACCGACAAGTTTCCTGATAATTCTACTTACTTTTAACCATGCCAAAGAATGAGAAAAGCACTGCCCATTGTGATATATATTCATCTGAAGGAAGAAAGAAAAGTTTACTTTTATAAAAAAAATACTCTCCAGATGCCAAGACTTTCTTTTAACAAGATACATTGTTTGAGTCAAACCCAATGAAATAAAAAATCTTTATTTTAAATGTTAACAAACTTGACTCTTTCCATAACTATCTAATTACGAAAAGATTATTTTAAACTGCCTCATGAATATATAGATTAATGTAGAAATTAAATTTAAAAAAAATTGTTGGAAGCATTTCATTATTTTCAAAACTTTCATATATTTCATTCTTCAGAACAAAGGTCTAGAACTACAATTACCCACACAATATCTTACTTTGCTCATAAAATATACCCTCATCATTTGACACACGATTTAAATGTAAAGCTCAGTCTGGTTTGCTGATGACTGACTGAGAGGTTGGGGCTTTAATCCAGCTTAGGTGTACTGAAGTTAGCTTTTACAAATTGGTTCCCTACACTCACTTCATATAAATTAGGACATATTTACAAAAAGTTTACCGTCCTTATTCCTATCTCATTAGTGTAAATATCTGGATAATACAGATGTGTAATAAGACACGGCACACAAAACCATAGTTTACTTATAGCTCTGAAAACATTAACTTTTTATGGTAGTTTAGTATTTAATTCATGTGTCAATCAATTTAAAGGAACAAAAGTTATATCTCATCAAATTCTAGAATAGGAATATTTATTAATATTAAAATCAGTTTCTTCTGATTTAATCCATATTTAGGATGAATTAAACTATTAACATCTTATTTTAAATAATTTCATTAATTTAAACTATTGCTTCTATTGTAACATTTTTCTCCATTAATCTTCCCATGGTAATTAGAACTAAATTTAATTTAGGGGTGTGTGAGTACTTGGAAATTCGAGTTCGAGTTGAGTCTTAGTATAGTAGCTGCTTGAATTTGACTAGAAGATTTTTATAAAATTCAAAAAATCTGAGTACCCAAAATTTTCAATCTTTTCCTCAAAAATTCTTAGTTTAGTTAATGTTATCCAATTTTAACATATAATTTCATAGCAAATAGAGTTCCTTGATATTTCCTTTTGTCTAGTTAAAAAAAATTGTACATTTAAATTAAATTTATTTAAAAATCAGAATTTGAGTGATTATACATTTTTTTCACCAAAAAAAAATTATTTTAAAATAATATATTTGTACCTATTTATGGTTTAATCATGGCTTTATCACAGAAATTCAGCTTAAAATAGTTTTTGAACAATCTTTACTACCCTGAACTCGAAAAAACTGTGTTTTCATTCATGCTCATTTCTACTCAGAGTTAAGAATACCTACCTGCACACCTCTAATTTAATTCAATATAAATATTTGGCTTAGTAAAATCTAAATAACAAAAAGTTATGTAAATACTGTACATCATACTTAACACAGTTTGCTTTGATCCAGTAATATGTGTGGACTCCATCTTATTGTGTTAAAAATCAGCTTTGCTTTATTGGTTGAGCTTTTCCTACTTCTCTAAAAGTGTTTGGTTTTAATTTTGACCAGTGCTAAAAATGTATAGTTTTATGATTGGTTGTTTTCCTCTTTGCAAAGAGATGTATAAAAATTCTTTGGTCTAGCTTATGTGTTTGTTTTAAAATTAAGTCAGTTTGAACTGTTAATAGCCAGTACAAAATAGCCTGTACAGAATTAAATTGTGTTAAAAAGACTATAGGGTGCCATGTGGTCCTTCTGTGAAGATTTTAAATGACCTTGTGACGTGAAGTTGCTAATTACAAGCTACTCGAATATGCTAACATGTGGCTGTTCAATAGGATAGGTCCGTGCATAGAATGTGTTAATCTTGTAATAGTGCTAAGAGCATGCAGTAAAAATGTTACATTACTCAACATTTAAAAAAAGGCATTAAATGTTTTAGGTAACAATCTATACAACATTTAATTCAAGAATGAACTTTACTTTAGTCATTCCAGTGGCCATTCTTGAAATTTGGGATCATTGATTATTGTTAATCCAATAGACTTGGGTCTTTGAAGATTTTAAACATTTTTTTTGTTGGAGACTTACAACTATGTGTATATTTCGAAGCAAGAGAAGACAATTTCATTTTCAAAAATGGTAACTCATGACATACTTTATGAACATCTTGAGAAGATTATTAAGCTTAATTGTATTCTGTGCGAGGTATAATATTATATTATTTTAATACTTGGGCCTAAAACAAATTCAATAATTTTGGAATGTGTTAGCGAACAGTGCTTTAGTGATTCTTTATTTATGAACAACATCCTGTGTGAATATGTGTGGTCACAACTAATGATCATGAACCTTCATGACTTGTATGATATGCGTCTTTTGAACTTTGATCAGTACATAAAGTTGACTCACTTTAAACACTCAACTCATGAGGTAAGATACACACTTGTCATATGTAACATGTATGGATTTATCTTGTTGACCATCTCCAAGGAGATAGTATTATGGAAATAGAAGTTGGTCCGCCATCACTAGTTTTAAAACGGTCCTATTCTGTACCACTTTTGGCAACTTAATTTTGCTTATTATTCTTTTAGGTAATTTTTACTCGCATTATAAAGTAGTTTGCAGTTTTACTCATAAAACTATTTTTATTTATCTTAATTGGCGAAAAATATGGTCTGTATAATTGAGTACTTCATTCATAACAGCCTGATCAGTGCCTTCAGATATTGAAAAGCTTAAATATAACGTTAGGTTTATTTTTAAAGTGCTTAAAGGTAAAATTATTTACTGACAAATTATGATATTCTATGTATTAATTGATGATAATTATTATTATCAGAATAAAATATTACTGTTGTTTTAAACATATGAACTAAATTAAAAATCTGTAGTAATTAAATTATTTAGTGTTTCTTAAAATATAATTAATTAGCAGAGCTATATTTTAATTTTTAGCTCAAAATTATTGGATACCCAACTTTTTAGTATCTATAATTTCTTGCATTTGATATGCTCAAGTTAGTTGAGTTTGATCAAATGATGCGTACACAAAATGAATATGGTTTTTCCTTCCCTAGTGTTTAGTCCTTTTATTCATTAGTTAGCTTTATTTTGTGACGACAAAGTTGATATAAAAAAACAGCCACTGTTATGCTGAGTGACGATTCAACATATATATATTTTTTGTACAGATTTTTATATAAATTAAAGAATGATAAAATAGATCAGTATAAATAAAGTCACTCTTATTTTAATAGATTTTTTTTTATGATTTGCACTTTCTAAATCGAGAACTTGTTGATATGGCTTAAAAACAAGTCATTGCCAAATATGGCAATACATACAATAATATTAACTCATCAGAGTTTTTTTAAAAATATCTGGCTAATAATCCAACATAGTGATGCACAAATACATACTACAGCTAGGATGTAACCAAGACACATATCAGGGGTTGCATGGTCTAAGGGGTCACACCTGTATTAGACTGAATGCTGGGGATGGGAAGAATGGGGCTCAAATCTCAATCAGGTTTACTCATGGTGTCTTTATCTAAATGGTTTCCCACTATCCCTCTATAGAAATACAGCTACATTTCCTTTAAAATTATATCTTCCTCATTCCTTTTACCATTAGCATAATTACTTTGTATGTTTAACCCAAATTAGTACCGAGACCCGACAAAAAAATAATAATTGTACATTCCAACTTTCATAGGAAGGACCTTTTAAAAAATACATTTTTTTTGCAGTCAAAATTAATAACATTTTACTAAATTATAAGTGTTATTTTGTAGGTATCTGTAATGTTTATTAAAAGTGACAGCTTTAAATTTCATGACTTGATGTATTAATATGTGAAAGTATTTCTAACTGTTAAATTGGACTGTTACTAAGAATACATGTAATTAATCATGTTTAAGAGCTTAAATATAATTAATCTTTATTGAATTACCAAAGTTGGTCAACCACTGAAAGACTTATACTGTCTTTTTTTTGGGGGTGGGGCGGTTAAGGAGTAACACATTTAATGAGCTGATTATATAATATTATTCCAGGCTAGGCCATAGGATGATTTAATGTATATTTTTTAACTTCAGGTGATCAGTTGGATCCGGAATGGCGAAGCTATGCTCATGGCGAGTTTTGCCATCCCCATCTGCCTTCAGGATGCGGAACAATTGAAGAAAGAACACGAGCAGTTCCAAGTGGCTATCGAGGTTGGTAGCTTTCACCATTTCATTCTCAGGAACACATAACTAGAGCAGACAAAAAATCTGCTTCTGGCTATATTAGCTATAGGAATAAGTGTGCAGTCTTGTTGATGTACATTATTCTCTCTCAAATTTCATGGCATTGAATAAAAAAAATATTAATGTATCACTTTTTCACTTGTAACAATTTTTTGTGATGAAACATTGTTGGTCGATTTTGCATCTTAATGTTTTGCTTTAAAAGAGGTTAATTTATATAATTTAATTAATCCTAGTAAGTTATTCATAATTATTGTGTTTATTGTTTATTCCTATGTTGTGCACTTCAATGTGTGTTGTGCATATTGAATATGAAAAAATCAACTCAAGTTTTATATAAACCTGAACGTATCTTATCTTGTATATAATTTGAAAATCCCATTTATTGTAATTGATATTACAAGAAATTAGCCTAACCGCTTTTGACAAACAGCACCTATTTTAAATTTTAGGGTTTCATGATGTCTAAAACCCCAATTTTCCTAGAGAATTTTCCATATTTTTCTTTTATTTTGACAGTGGCTCATCTGTACAATCATTCTTTATTGATATCACCATGAAAACAATTATTCTTGTATAGCTGTATATCGGTAAATAATAATGTAATGTAGGTAATATTGTACATTGTTTCTACACTTTCTTACTATACAGTTCCAAGCCATTAAGCAATATAATTCATTTTGATATCGAAGAAAGGAAAAATGGCGTCAAGCAGCTATATTAAATTAGCCATTGAAAGGTGGGTAGAAGGGCAAGGCCTAAACACCAGAAAATATGCAATTTTTATGGAACATCAGTCATCTTCTTCAGCAGAAGAGAGTAAAACCTCTCTCTCTCTCTCTCTTAATCTCTTCTGTCGAAGAAGGGGACTAAAATATATATATAAATATATATATCCATCAAATTGTTTTTTCGGAGAGCCATTGGGGAGGGGGGCAAAAGTTGTTTTTACCTACTTAAGTCAACGTAAAAATAATTTTAACCATCTTATTGATGTAATAGTGAAAATAAAATCCAAACTAGATTAAATTGGCAATTAAAAAAATAATATTTTCAGATTAATGACTAAGGGCTTGTATTCTTAAAGGCTTTTATTATAATTTAATGTACAGCAGAGTATTCTTAGTTCGAGTTGTACGATACTGGCCCCAACTCAGAACTATTGAAAACTTGAATTACATGGAATAACGAAAAAAAAATAAAAAATTTTGTAGATGTTTTTAATTGTAAAAAGCACTCAATATATATTTTAAAACCACATAATAAAAAAAATAATTTTGTATGTATTAAAAAATGTTTACATATTTCTAGAATTTAAAAAACAAACAAAAAACATTGTTTTCCCCTTTTTTTACTCGTGATTATTGTTTTGCTACACAACACCACACAACGCTACATAACAACCTATGAAATAGAATATGCACTGAACATATCCCAACTTTGAACTCTTGGGACTCTACTGTAACATATCTGGTCTACAGCAGACTCAATGTTAGTGACATATTCAACCATCAAGCATTGTAGTCAACACATGGGTGTAAGAAGTGTACTGGAATCCCTGTCATTGCTTTATTGGAACTCATTTGATAATGTTTCTGGTGTCTATGCCTTGGGGAGGAATACCAACTTTATAACTTAAAAAAAAATGAAAATTTTTCATCTCACATCTATAAGTATCAGTAAGCGTAGAGACAAACAATTGAGTATAAAAAAAACTGCAAATTAATATAGTGTTTGTTCTCATAAAAAAAAGATTCAACAAGGCGATACATTTGTATATGTTTCTTCCTAAGTCATATCTTAATAAAGTTATTTGAAATATCTAATATTTTTCTTAATTTTCACAAAACTTGTACTTTATGCCTAATGATGGCCAAAAATAATTCAGCTTTTAACAGATATTAAAAAAAATCTTGTTTAATAGGAACAGTGACATTTAATATTATAATGTAGATGAGCTTATGTAGTATCATTTAACAATTTATTAATAAGGCTGTTATATTTACCCTGCAGAAGACCCATACATCCGCCGTGCAGGTAAAGCACAGAGCAGAGGCGTTGATTAGTGCGAACCACTATGATCCACAAAGTATACGGGATATAGCTGAGGAGGTGACCAAGAGATGGCAACAGTTGGTCACATGTGCAGAGGAGAGGCACAAACTAGTCACTGCTAGTCTCAACTTCTACAAGACTGCTGAGCAGGTGAGTTTACATTGTCCTTATCTTTGATTAAAATAGAATATAACATAATAGTTTTTATACAATAAGAATTTTCTTATAGTTTAATATGCTGGTTTGTGATTTTCAAACATAGCTTATCTTGGCTTATAGGTATTTTTTGGTATTGTTTGACTATTTAGTTGCAATTCTAATTATGTTATCTTAAAATTAAATATCCATTTGCTCACAACATACATACAACTTAAAGAAAAATTTAAGCAATTTTTTTGTTTATCATTTTTATATTGTAAGTCCCTCTTTTGAAAACCTATAGCAAAATTCAATTAATTTTAAACGTTATTGGAAAGTCACTAAAGTAGAGCATTTCATTTACATTCAATTTTTTTATGTTGGTTTGAATTAAATTATTTAATTAAGTAATAAGTATGGTATGTAATTAAATAATTAAGTTTATTTAACTCGAGATAATTAACTTGAGTCAATTTAAGATGAAAGAGAGGAGAAGCAAAAGTAAAAGAATTACTTCAAAGTTTACCTGCTGAGGGAATGACAAAAACACCATGTGTAAAAAGCAACTTCAGTGAAGCTAGTGGGGATTGAACTCCTGACCTGACAGGTCATAGTTGTACACATATGCTCTTACAGTCAATCTTGCCGGTTGTACATGTTTAACAAACCTCACTTTCACATCTCACAGTGTGTATCTAATTGTTAGCCAGCTTCACTCATAGTCGATAACGGTAGTTTTGTTAGTAATCGCTAGTAATAATTAGTTGTAACACTGAGTCAGGTGAATGAGCTAGATGGTGGTTTTCTTGTATTTTCAGTTAGATAACTAAATAAAGCTAAAAAAATATTTGCAGCATTTTTTTTAAAGGTGAACTCTGATACTTGTTTGAAATACTTTTTATAGTGAATACATTGTTTCAATAAATATTCTTTTAGGTCATTTTATTTACTCATTGGGCTTTTCAGAGCCAATAAATTTCATCTAATGCTTATTTAATTCGAATTTTATAAGAAATACTTTTGAATAAAATATGTACTTACAAATACAATCAAACCCTTTTGAATAGACTTGATTTTATCAACCAATAAATACATTCATTTGCCTGAAATCCTACCCTCTTCATAATAAAAATAATCCCACTTAAAAGAAAGAAATTCTTCAGTTAAAATTCATGAAATATAATTTACCTTTATCATTAAAACCTCTCATTGCAAATTTATTAATCAATAGGCATTTACAAATATTTGTATTATCTATTTTGCACATCCTAGAATGTGTATTTGTCAATTTTTTCACAAAGTTTATTTTTAATAAAGTTCTATATTAACAAACACAATTTGAATTTGGTTGACACTGTGAGTTTCTCTAAAAGAAGTTCCAAATATACAAAATCAATTTAAAAAGAGGGATTTGTTTAGTGAAGTAAATTTAATCTAACATATTTGGGCATATATTGTGTACACATTTATTGTTGGTAACACTTTCAATTATAACTTACTACAAGAAAACAATTTGATAATATTTATAAAGATATTTGCATTTATAGATGATGGAGAATCAAAAATTACTACACTGACTATCTAAGTCATAGTTATGGTACACTAACACATCCTAATAATGGTTTTCACATTGTTAGATAATCTTCAATAAACAATCTAAAAGTAGTTGTTTGCTGATGTGTATTGTTTTGCAGGTTTGCTCTGTATTGGACAGTCTTGAGCGAGAGTACAAACGAGACGAGGACTGGTGTGGCAGTTCCAACGAGAAAGTTGGTGGCACTGCCCCTTGCGACAAGGCCACCATGGTATCTCAGCTCATAAACAAGCACCAAGAGCAGAAAGAGGCTTTCCTCAAGGCTTGCACCCTAGCGCGCCGGACAGCCGAAACCTTCCTCAAGTATACGAGCCGGAGCCTGCAGTATTACAGCTATCAGGGCGAGGCTGGAACTCGCAATGCCGACAACAGAGTGAAGAGTGAGAACTTAATAAATTGTTTAGATTAGATTGGACATATCTGCTTTTCTTGAATCTAAATCTTCATTCTACCAACAAATCTTGAATCCGAATCTGAATTATATAAAACATGATAAATATAATTTTTAGACTTTCCCACATTGATGATTAGTAAGTGTAGAGATAGCTATAAAATATAATATTCAAAATATTTCAAGTTTCTAGGATCCCATTCATAATTTATAAAAAAAAAGGCTTGTAGTGAACCACAATGTTGATTCTTAGCAAGAAATATTTCTGCGAATATGTAAATATTTTATAAACTATGGAACTAAATATATGTTTGCGCTACTTCTTAAGTAAGTTTTCATCTGGAATTTGAGCATTGAAGTATTGTTGTGTAGTGTTTTTACTTTTATTTGTGAATAAAAAAATATTATGTTCATATGAAGACAAATTACATTTTTAACCTAAGTGATTTGTTTAAAAGTAAAAATTGGTTGTTTTAGATATGTCTTCATGAGGGTATTATTATGAACCATCAGTTACTTGGTTTAATCAAACTAAAGGAATCTATTCTCAAGAATATATTGTATAAGAATAAACATAAGCATTTGCTTTTAATACAGATTTAACCCTTTTTGTGCCACAAGCGAATCTAATCGACTCCGCCTTCTACCGTTAAAAGTGACATGACCCAATCTGATAGGCCTTCTACCATTAAAAGTGCCATGAGTCAATCTGATAGGCCAACAGATTATGGAATTTTATGGAAAAATTTTAAAACTGTTTCATATTATACTCACATACCTTTAACAAGACTGACTGAAAATCTTCTCTCCGCTGATAGTTATTTTACTCTTGTAATAGCTAAACCAATCCTTTTGCCACAAATCCACTGCAACAACATAAAACGTTGATTTGTTTTATTTTTCTTGTCACTCAGACATCTTGGAGAAGCTGTTGAGTCAAGAAAACAAAGTGTTGGAACACTGGACGCAGCGCAAGAAGAGGTTGGACCAATGTCAGCAGTTTGTTTTATTCGAGCGCTCGGCCAAACAAGCCATTGAGTGGATCCATGATACTGGCGAGTTGTACCTCTCTACACACACCACTGTTGGTCAGAACAAGGAGGAGACTGAGACTCTTCTCTCTGAACACAATGAGTTCAAGGGTACAGCTAAGGTGAGTTTTTGTATTCTCGTGTGTGTAAGACTGTTTGTAGTATGATTCTAAGGGGCGTGCGAAGCTTTGAAGTTTCAACTTGGCTTTGAAACAAATATTAGCTTCAACTTCAATTTTTTTTTTAAATCTGGTTTTGACTATTATGAATTTTCGCCAGTAAAAAAATATTAACAGCTAAAATACTCATTTATGGCCAATTATTGCCATTCTGAGCTAATAATATATATACTATCTACACACTACAAATTAATATTCATATAAAAAAATATGAATTAATTGAATTGAGTTTTATGATAACAACTTTATTTACCATATTAGACTGAAATATAACAAACTTTTTGGCACTAAAACCTTTTTTGTTGTTGTGATTTTAGTACATAAAGATATATAAATTATCAAATTGGAGCTTTGATCTGGTTTCAAGAATATTTCATATTAGAGATTAAAAAAAAAATATTTTTTCTCCAAATATTAAGTTGGAATTTGATTTAGAGCTCTTACTTATATTGTCTATCGATACTTACAACTTAACTGAATGTATTATAACAAATTATATTAACATTTAGATACTTATTTTATATAGCAACTTAAAATTAATTTAGTAAAGCAAAACTATTATGTTTACCATGTTTTATAAGATTCAGATTATAATTCAAGTTTCTTAGGTAACATGAAAACTCAGATTAAAGATTAATATTTGGAAAATAATGGATTCGGACCATATATAGCTAATTATGTATACATTAATGTGTTTGACTTTGGCTTGAATGGGTGAAATTGGTGCCTGGTATGGGTCCACCAGTCCTACCTGTTTAGTTCTAATTAATTTAATTTTATTATAACTCAACTCATGTTCGCTTAGTTTGCATATATTATGTCACTAATAAATGATAAACTTTCTCTAAAGCACATAAAAAAACTAGTTTATAATGTAGTTTTACTGTAATATATATTAAAACCACTATGAGCTTTGGCTTCTAAATCAATCCTCAGGTGTCCTCGGTCGATGCTTGAAACTAACAAGATCTAATAACCTAGGGCTGGAGTCTCCAAACTTTTTGCAACGTGGGCAACATAATATATTTAAACATTTTCGCGGGTAAAAGTAATGTTCACCTGTTCTTCAAGTAGCATTATTATTTCCCTGAATGCTTTGACATGCACAAATAGATAACAAATCAAATTTGTTTCAGCATGTTAATTTAGATTCAAGTCATACAGCCTGTCACGTCTGTAAAAAAATGCCACTTTCCAAAACTAATCAGTGTTTGGTCAAAGCTATTGGGTTGATTCCAGCCTTGTGAGAAATGAATCAATTTATATGTAATAAATTATATTTATAATAATTAGTCCATGTAATTAATTATTTTTAAAATTAGGTAACATCTTTCGAGACTTTCCCTTAATAACTCTCTGCCGGGAGACTTAGAACTACCTAAAAATCGTCACAAGCTGTTCTGTTGTAGGTATAATGAAGGCCGCCTGCCACTGGAAATGAGGGTTTGCAATTCTGACAGCACTCTGGATTGGTGTCATGGGGGGAATCACACGTGTGTGGTTAATAAATAACAAAAAGAAATAATGAATTTGTTTTTTGATAAAATCTTGAGACGAACCTGATATAATCTTGTGGCTGGCCATAGTTTGGAGACCCCTGGCCTAGAGGGTGGTTTAATTTACTCTTGGTACAGTTATTCTTTATAGTATCTAACTCATATATATTTATATGTTATTTTATTCAGGAAACCCGTGAACGAGTGAAGTTACTAATTCAATTGGCAGATAGTTTAGTGGAGAAAGGTCACGCCCATGCGAGTGCCATCAAGCAGTGGGTGGCCGCTGTCGATAACCGCTACAAAGATTTCAGTTCTCGGATGGACAAATACCGGTAAGATATTACCTCTTCAACTATTGGGTTATTGTAACATTATATTTTAATTTAAAGCTGAAATTTGCTTTGTGCTATAATATCAACCTTAAAATTGTAACTATTATCCTTGGAACAATTAATGAAGGGACAAAGCTTTAGTCTATGTACATTAGGTCAAAGTTTTTAATGTTTTTCACTTGTTGGCACACTAAAATAGTTGAAACACTCACATCTCATCGATACAAAATGTGTTCTTATTTTATCCCGAAGATAGTGGGACCAAATCCCAAGTGCTATAAAATTAATAAGCCCTTATTTAGCTAGATTTTTTTTTTTAGCACAGCATCTCACACACTACCCGTTTGTGCTATATGGCCAAAATTAAATATTATTTATTGCTTGAAAGAGGTAATAATGCTGCTCTCAGCAATCATCTCACTTAATGGCTAAAATAAGAAAGGAGTACAACAAATTTCAGCAAACTGCATGTTTCAAACCTTAGCTGGGATCAGAAAAATTTCTTCCCTTATACATTTGAATACCACATCAAAGTATTCTCACCATATTTTCTCTTTTGTACTATCATTTCTTAGTTTCCTCTTTTAGATAGTTGTGTAGAAGAACACTTTATATTTGCTCCCAAAGCATTCCAATTTAACCAACCAGGTCAATAAGGGTTGAATTGTGAATACCTTTAAGAAGCTGTCATTATTTTGTCTGGAGTTTGGAGGGTAAAGTGTTAACTGTATTGTTTTTCATTGTGAAAATCATATTGTGTTTGTCCCTCTCATTTGTTCCTATATCTCCTTAAATATATTTAAGAATTGAAAGTAGCTATTCATTAATTTATTTAAATAGCTTCACAGACTTCTGCCATATTCAGTAATACATACACATTTCCCAGTTTTTCTCTCCAAAAACATCTTTTTCACAGAATGTAAACATAGTATTGAATATTAAGAATGAGGTTTACTTGGAAATAACATTGAAATGACCTTCAGATTTAAAGGCAACTTGTAACTGGTGGTTAGGTAGTTTCT
>CABFVZ010002564.1:96443-112208 GCA_902151445.1 Timema monikensis | reverse complement strand
TAAGGAATATATATTGTACTACAAAAATAAAGAAAGAATTAAAGAAAAAATGACTCATTATATTAAATGTTATCGATAATATCAAGTGAAAATCAGGGGGTGCTGTGGTTCCGCAGTCTCTATACACGAGCCGCCACTGCTCATGACAAATCACAAATGCGACCAAGACGTATCATAAAAGAATATACGATCTAAGTAGTTATTTTCGAGTCCGACACCTTGGCTCAGTCGGTAGCGTGTCTGTCTACTGAGTTTAAAGGTCCCGGATTAGATTCTCGTCATGGCCGAAAATTTTATCATCGGTGAAATGTGGCTGTCTCTTTTCACAATGATTAATTAACGGCCGTGGGGTTGATTGTCGTGTCTGTTCTAGATTTATATTAGTTTATAAGTCGTGTGCTGATATAATTAGTCGGTTCAGAAAGTGCACGTTAATTACCTCAAATAAATGGAGGAAAAAAAGAGTATTTTGGAGCTACTCACCTAAATTACAGGACATTTTGACAAATATTCAACTAGTGTTGATATGGGTGTGTTCGCGTTCTTCCAAGAAAGCTAATTTAATCCCCTTTTCGATAAAGTTCACTTAATTCTATGATCGAGTTCCTCCACTTGGTGTGTTGGGTTAACTACTTCACTTTGGCGGTTGAGGAGGTGGAAAAGAGGTGGTGGGAGGTGTTAGTTCTTTCGACGCACCTGAAAGAATGGATTTTAAGTATAGTTAGGTGGTCTGGTGATCTAGGAGTAAGGTGTCGGACTTCTGTATTGGGGTCCGGGGTTCAATCCTCGGTCCCGTCACAGATTTATCTGATTTCCAAACCCCTTCCTTCACCTCTGACAAGACATCTTGTGAATGTGTGGAATGTCAGGCCTCCGCCGTGGTTCGGATCCCACGTTAAACTGTAGGTCCTCCATTTTATCTCACAATCACCCTACCATTACACATTAGCGTAAGTGTGTATAACTCGAACGGGTAGTAAGACGCAGTGCTAATAATAATAGAGTGGGTTAATTTCTATATTAAACTTATGGTTCTTACTCAACCTAACTTAACCTAACCTTCCATGCGTTAACGAATTTCGTTCTTATTTAATTTTATAATTTACTGTGTGGAGATCCCCTCCTTGAGGTGTCGTGAAGTAGCTCGACCATCATTATCAGACTAATTATCTCCGCGGAGGAACTCGACATCCCCGGTTGATATCACCATGTAGAGAAAATTAAATTCTACTGGAGAAACAAACTAGGTTCGAGTTAACAGTTTTAAACCTGCACAAGCAAGGGCTCAGAAGGTGGGGGGGTGGCGGGGTGAACGGTCTAGACCTCCTTGGAATGTGTTGTATCAACCTCTGAAAGGGTTAATTATTTACGAATAAAAGATTGTATTGGCTAAATTATTTATTACTACTATTATTATTATTTATCACCGCCCCTACCCGTTCGGGTTATACACTTTAAATACTAATTACGCTAATGGATTAGGAATTGGGAAGGTTGAATTTGAGGAAGTGAACCCGCATTTGCATGGAGGGAGATTGGAAAACCATTTAGGAAAAACCACCCCAGTTCACCCGACCGAAATTCGAACCTCGATCTCCCCGTTCTCTGCAGTCGAGCTCAACACGACAAGCGTGTTAGCCAACTACGCCATCGAGGCGGGTGTATTGGCTAAAGGTAAAGTTATCACTCCGCCGACCCCTTAGAATTTTTTTTATCTTTCTACGCCCTTAATCACAGGTTATTCAACCCATTAAAATATTTCTATTTTTCTTCCGTGTACTTGTACCGTTGTTGTACTGACGTGCAATGGTCTTGTCAGTGTCTCGAAAGGTTTCTAACTTGTCTCCTCCCTAATTACCTTACAAGAGGGGTTGTGAGAGGGGGGGATGGCACGGGGGTCAGGAGGACAGTATCCATCCCAATCTTACAGGCCAGTGCTTCAAACAGCCCCGGCGCCAAACTTCACTTAACCTCCTAGAGGCGCCTGCACACTTTACAGAACTGCAACCCTATCACAAGACGTCGTCCCATGTCTGCCCTTGTTGACTCAATAACAGCAACAGCCTAAAGTCCATCTACCTTAGGAGTGGTGGCGACTGACAGCTGGCAGTTAGGCCTATTACAAACAATAGTTCAAAGTCACTAATGTGAAAATACACTAGTCGCGACCATCCTACCCGGTTATTGCTGTTAATGAGTGCGTTATCCGCTTCGGTGGTCTAACGCGCTAATCTTGTGTTGGACCAGACTGCCAAAGACGGGGAGATCTAGGTTCGATCCCGGTCGGGTGCACCAAGGGTGGGGTTTTTTTTTTCCTAAATTGTTTTCCGCTCGGCTTTCATTCAAATGCGGGTGTATTTCCTTTAAATTCAACCTTCCTAAAATAACTAACACATTAGTGTAATTAGTACATAAGCGTAGGATATAGCACGAACGGGTAGTAAGACGCGGTGCAAAATAAAAAAAGTACGTTTTAAAACAAACAAACCGGTACATATCCACTATACAACATTCATTAAATTTATTATGTAATCCATTCGACGATCTATTTTCACATATTCTTTCTTTGTAACCTATCTTACAATTTCCAAAATAAAGTAATGTACTGTAATAATAGTTTAATTTTTACTGTCACCCTACAATTATTGTATTCCAATTGTTCTGTGGAAATTTCTTTAAAAAAAAAAAGGAGGCAAAACCATCCTGAAAATTATTTACACTGGTATGCTGTATTATCCGGGCCAGAATTCCGCCATTTTAGACCGGTTAATCGCGACGCTAGTGTAATTATATTCTCAGTAATACATACATGCATATATACACGCATACATCCATACCTAATCACCCCATTCTGTTACGGGGAAGGCATATGTGCATATGGCTGAAAAAACAACTCTTTACTTAATCCATCCTCACAAACTTTCTCCACACTTCCCTATCCTTGCATACTCCCTTCAACATCCATAGAGTTAAAACATGCTGTTTAATTCTAAAAACTCTTAATGTTTCTCTTTTTTCACACATTGGTCTACAACATTTAGCCACATCTTACATGGCCTACCTCTTCCTTTTGATCCACACACTCTACCTTCATATATTTGCTTCGTCACTGGATCCAAACTCATCTTCTCGATATGTACAAACCAACGTAAGACGCTTCTTTCACATCGACCTCTCAAATCGCACTCCTTCAGCACCCATTCATTACTGACTCTGTCCATACGAGTTTTTACACATGCATTTATTAAATATCTCATTCACACCGCATTCACCTTGCTCTTGTGTTTCTACTGATGATCCTCTCTATGATCCCCTCCAAGTTGTATTCAATATCTTACCTCCCTTGCTTGGTGATGATCCTCTCTATGATCCCCTCCAGGTTATATTCAATATCTTACCTCCCTTGCTTGGTGATTATCATTTCTATGATCCCCTCCTTGTTGAACGTGCTCCACATCTTACTGTTCGCCAGGCTCATCCGGAATCCCGGCGACAGTCCTTGGTTCGTGAACCGGCTGCCATCTTGAAAAAAAACAACGTTTTAAACTTGTTACAGAACTTTTTTATTTCCTAAACATTCACTAAATTATTTTCTTTTTTTAACGGTGATCTTTAGTACAAACGAGCTTCATTTTCACATCTAGTTTGATTATAAACCAATTTTATAGATGACGGGGAAATCGAGGTTCGAATCTCGGCCGGGTTTACTTAAGAGGTGGTGGGGGGTGGTGGGGGGGGGGAGAGGGCTTTCCGAATTGGTTTTCTCCAATCTTTCTCGCCATGCAAATGCGAGTACATCTTCTCCTCTAAATATGACCTTCCTTATCTCTAAAATAATAGTATAATCCAGTGGTATTCAACCTGGGGTACGCTTACATATTTGGGGGCACGTAAAATTTTATAAGTATATAAACATATTATTTCGTGATTAACACAGAATAATCAGGGCAAAATTTATTACTAGCCGCAAGAGAACCGGACTAAAGGGCACACGATCCGAGAGCGCCATTTTTATTTATCTGCCTTCGACTTTCTCCTTTATAAGAGATTTTTATCTGTGCGGCTAGTTGGCAATACGAGAGTTAATATAATATATTCGACTTTCTCTCTCTTTTAATGAGATTATTAACTGTGCGGCTAGTTGGCAATACGAGAGTTAATACAATATATTCGACTTTCTCTCTCTTTAATGAGATTATTATCTGTGCGGCTAGTTGGCAATACGAGAGTTAATACAATATATTTGAGAATTTTTAAGAGCTTGATTTTTTTCTCGTCAATTAAAACTATTTATTTAATGCATTATTTTTGGATGTAATTTATTTTAGAAGTAGATTATAGAATATGTATAACTTGGATTATGAATCAACAACTTTGCGAAGGTGTCGCACTTCTGTGCTGGAGGTTCGGGGTTCAATCCTCGGTCCCGGCACAGATTTATCTGATTGTCAAACCCTTCCTTCACCTCTGACAAGACGTGTATTAATCACAACTTGTGAATGTGGGGAATGCCAGGCCTTCACCGTGGTTCGGATCTCACGTTAAACTGTAGGTCCTCCATTTCATCTCATATTATAATTATTATTAATATTAATTATAATTATTATATTATAATAATTTATAATAACAACTTTGTGGTTAAAAAGTCGAAGATAAATTATATCTGGGGGCTATGTGAATAATATTTAAAAAAAATTGCATACCACTGGTATAGTCGAGCCAACTCTGGTTTTGGTTCACAGCCTCTCACTATCTTACCGGTATTCGAACCCCGATCTCTCATTCAACCGGCAGCCTATTGACTAGGCCTGCCAAACTTTCGGCCCAATCCGTGTTTCTGTGCGCCCTTTTTACGAACAAACGCACGTGTTCCGATTTATCTTAATAAACGCGCTGTAGAAATACAGTATTTAAGTTGGGACGCTAGTGAACGTCAGCTTAGGGCAGTATTTTTTGAAGTTTTTATAGCATAAATATTTTTTGGTCAAAATAAATAAAATATCTCTTCTATAGAAACATAGAGTTTAATTTTCTCCACGTGGTGATATCAACAGTGGTTTTTATTATTTTTCTTTATTATTAGCACCGCGTCTTACTACCCGTTCGGGTTATACGCACTTACGCTAATGTGTAATGGTAGGTTATTGTGATATAAAATGGAGGACCTACAGTTTAACGTGGGATCCGAACCACGGTGGAGGACTGGCATTCCCCACATTCACAAGATGTCTTGTAAGAGGTGAAGGAAAGGTTTGGTAATCAGATAAATTTGTGCCGGGACCGAGGATTGAACCCCGGACCCCCCAGCACAGAAGTCCGACACTTTACCCCTAGACCACCAGGTCACCCATCAACAGTTGTTGAATATCTGTTGAGGATGTCCTGAAATTTAATGACGACTTTTTCTCTTCATTTTAAAAAGTTTGTCACCAAATGCCGCTATACTCATGACAGATATTCAACAAGTGTTGATATCACCGTGTGGAAAAAATTAAACTATATGTTTCTACTGGAGAAATATTTGATTTATTTTGACAAAAAAAACAACACCTGCAAAAACACTAACTTTACTCTTGTCCCCTTCTAACACACCTTGAGATGCTTATCATAATAATATTTTTTTTAATTCATATTTTTCAATTTTTGATATGACCCTGATGATAAAAAAAAATTTGTCATGGTTCCTTTGGAGCATCGAAGCCGGGGCTCTTTCTTTAACTGTGATCTATTTCGTCATAATAGTCGCGCGCGCGCGGGAAGTTGTTGGCTCCAGCCAGCCAGCGTCATTAGATCTCGCCTGACGAATCTAAATGTGTTTTGTAGGGTGTGTGTATTGTCGCAGAGAGACGAGATGACATTTTAACGACGTGTGCGAGCCGCCATCTTCTCTGGTTTCAATCACGTCCTTTCCATAATAGCAGGTGAAGGTTTGTTGGGGGGAGAATAATGTATTATTGTTGTTTCGAAAACACACACATAGAATATCACTTTTTGGTCTTACGAGGTCTGTTGTTTCGCGCCAGTGAATATGTTCAATTATTGTGTTTGTGTGTGTGAAACGACGGAAACACAATATTGTGTACTTGATTACTTTGTCCATCAGCTGTGTTAAGGTAAATCGTTACCATTATCGTGACAAGACAATGTCTGGGAGGATATTATTTGTAATTTGTATACATTATTATAGTTGATTAAATAAAAAAAAATTAATCCCACACTTGAAAAATCACACGGTCAAAGGTGTCGTACTCAGAATATACTGGAGTAATAATAATAATAATAATAATTGACTTTAATGGTGAGGGGAAGATCAGGGTTCGATTCATGATTGGATGAACAAAAACAGGTTTTTTCCATGAAAATGTAGGTACATTTTCTTTAAATTATACCTTCCGTTCCTATTTCCATTAATCTATTTTTATTTTAGCACTGCGTTCTACTACCCATCCGGGCTATCCACATGTAATTACACTTGTGAGGTGGATAGAATTTAGACGATATGTACCTTTATTTGCGTAGAGGGAGAAGGGGGAAAACGTTTAGGAAAAAAAATCACTCCCGGTACACAGTCATCCCATGGTAGGAACTTAAATCCTGACCACATCACTGTCAATACAAACGAGCGTGACTTTATGCCAACTTGATTGATTTAATTATAATAAATTACTTATATAATTACTAAATACGAATACGGCTAAAGCTTGATTAACACGTTCGAAGAAAATAGAAAGCAGAATCTGCCTCAGTAACGCAGAAACTCATACACTGTATGTTGACTCATGATGCATTGCAACGCTAAGATTATCAACATATTTGATTTTCTAGTGCTGGGGTCTCAAAACTACGGCCCAAGGGCAAAATCCGGCCCCACCACAGACGTGCAGTGGCGGCTCGTGTATAGGCACTGCGGAACTGCAGCACCCCCTATTTCCGCTTGATATTATCGATAACATTTAATATAATGAGTCCTTTTGTCTTTAATTCTTTATTTATTTTTGTAGTACAATATATTCCTTAAGTTTAATGTCAGTACTTCAGTAGCCATCCCCCAGTTGATGAAAAAGATACAAAATTCTTTGTATAGAACTGTGCGCTTTACAGTGCCAGCGACGTGGTGTTTGACTGTTGTGCGCATGCGCATATAGGAGGGGGGTGGGGAAGAAGGTGGGACTGCCAGGTAGAGAGAGCACTGTTGCTCTAGCAGTGCCGGCTCTGGCGTGATGGTGGAAGGAAGTGTTTTTTTACTCGGCGTGTGTTGTGCTTAAAAAACCGTGTACCATATTCTTGAATGTGATAAAGTAAAGAAGAGTGTAGAATTAGATTATTATTCTGCTTCTAACTATTCTATTTGATTCATATTTTTTCGGTTCTTTTATTTAACAGAAAGACTAAACGCGCTTGAAGTACTTTCAATGGAGAAAAATTTCCTTAATTGTCATCCAGTGATCAAGGAGAAAATTATTGAAATTTTGCACAAATTAAAACAAGAAGAATGGATTTCATTTTTAAACAAATAGATAAAGCTTGAACGGTAACAATTTAAGTTAAAGTAAGTAAAAAAGTTTGGATTTTTTTGTTAAGATTTTATCAAGTTCCTGAATAAATATTCTTTTTATACATGGTTTTTTTCTCCCTTTTACACAATTTTAAAACAAAGGCTAAACATTTTCTGGAGCAGCACCCCCACTAATTTTAGCAACGAGCTGCCACTGCAGACGTGACCAGCCAAATGATTTGAATTTAAATTGGCATGTTGAAACAAATTTGATTTGTGATCTATTCGCGCATGTCAAGGTATTCAGGGTAATAATAAATCTACTTGAAGAACAGACGAACGTTACTTTGACCCACGAAAATGTATAAAATATAATATGTGGCCCACGTAGCAAAAGGTTTGGAGACTCGTATTCTAGTGGATAAACATATAGGCCTACTTTTGTTCATTTTCCCAATAAATGTTTACAAGTTATAACGCTGTGTCGTCGCACAATCCAATACATCGATACACACGCTTTACATTCAGGACTTTGGCCCTGTCGAATGCAAGTCTAAGACCTATTTTGTGGAATGGTGGTTGGGAGGGTGAAAGGCGAGGCGTGGCGTGGCTTCACAATCAAACAAAGTATCCTTCCGCACCAACAAGAATAGATGGATCACGGAAACCGTAGATGGCGCTAGCTACCGGACAGGTCTTGCGGAAAAATTATACGTTTGTAAATATCAGTTTTCTGGGAAACGAGTGAAATTTTTATATTTATATTTTCAAAACCCCTTTTGAGATTGTGTATCAATGTTTATTAATTGTTACATTTTCTTATTTTTTGTTATGAAGCCGACAGTTTTCTATTGAAAAATGTCAATTTTATCGATATTTGATCAATGTTAAAATTATAGAGGAGGTGTGTATATAAAAAAGTGTAACTTAATCAACATGCTTCTATTATTGAACAAACCGTTTCCGAAAAGAAAATTGCAAAACACTAAAAATTCTTGAATATAACCGTTTGTTCCCATGGCTTTGCATTTTTACGCCAAATGAAAAGGGCCAATCGCCTTAACGGGTTATTTCAAATCTCTCCACAAAGGCCAACGAAACTGTCTGCTTGCTTCTAACCCTACAGCGCATGCGCACTGATTTTGAGATGGTAGGTTTTGAGATTTGATTGGTTCTCCTCTGCCGAACATCTCGGGCAGAGCAGGCAAAGTAGAGATGAGGGGAACTAACTTTAACGGAACAGCTCACGCCGATGAGGCGGAAATCTTGTGATTGGTTTAGAGCAAATCACGTGACCACGTTTCTGTTCTGCACTAGTTTTCCAGCGAACGTGTGAATTTACAGTAAGATGTCTCAAAAGTTAATTAACGTGCCCAGCGGATATTTGGGAAGCTACACTAACAGTGCTACGCATCTAAACACGAGACTGCTACATAAAATTATATCAGGAACCCCGTTTTAGAAAATACAAACATATTTATTTGTTCTGAAAATTGAAAAATTACACCTGGACACGTGAATCGAACCCGGGACCTTTGGGTTAGTACGCCAATGCTTTTACCACTGAGCTATACAGGAATCTTCCCGTGCCCAGGGTCATTATTCACTCATATTTTAAGGCAGAGTCTATGATGGACGTGCGGAAGTCATTTGTAGCCGACGATTTCCGCACGTCCACCACAGACTCTGCATTAAAATATGAGTGAAGAATGACCCTGGGCACGGGACGATTCCTGGATAGCTCGGGGATCAGAGCATGGCGTACTAAGCCAAAGGTCCCGGGTTGATTCCCGTGTCCAGGCCTCATTTTTCAATCTTCATAATATGTTATCTAAATGGAGTTATCCTTACTAAAATGCATAAATAATAGCTTTGACTATTTAATTCATATTTATTTGTACTAAACATTTGCATTTTACTATAATATTGGGTGGTCTAGGGATAAGGTGTCAGACTTATGTGCTGGGGGTCCGGGGTTCAATCCTCGGTCCCGGCACAGATTTATCCGATTACCAAACCCTTCCTTCACCTCTGACAAGACGTGTATTAATCACAACTTGTGAATGTGTGGGAATGCCAGGCCTCCACCGTGGTTCGGATCCTACGTTAAACTTTAGGTACTTCATTTCATCTCACAATCACTCTAACATTGCACATTAGCGTAAGTGCGTGTAACCCAAAGGGGTAGTAAGACGTGGTGCTGCTAATAATAATAATAATAATAATAATAATAATAATAATAATAATAATATGTCAGTGTTGAATAAACAAAAGGATCCTAAACAACTTTACAATTTTTATAATTTTAACCGCTTACGTTTGTATTTGAATTTTGCCTTTTCCTACGATGATTATAATCACTTTAAAACGTAAAGGTGCACTTACAAGCCGAGAATTTAAATTTTGAGTTTGATTTTTCTTTTAATTCATGAAAAACTAGGTAGGAAGAAATAAAAATTAATGGTTTTTTTTGTTTTTTTGTTTGAAGTAAATAAAAGCCAGGGGTAACCACGCAATCCATTGCGTTATCACCACAGGCAACGCCGGGTTAGGTACTTCTGAGAGTGTTTTATAAATATAATAATTTATAAGAATGAATGTTTTTACTTCAGCCCTAATTTTTGAACAAACTTTAAACTTCTAGAACTTAACATAAATATGTAAGAAATAAAGGAATTAAGGGCGTAGAAATGGGTGGTTCAAGGTAGGGAGAGGTAATCTGGGGTCCGGACCCCATTTGGAATCTAATTGATCCCCATAGAGGGTCTATAATAGCTTATAAAAACTTTTATTGGCCAAGCTTGGCATTTTATACTCAATGGAAAGGAACTTTCCATGACGTGAAACCACGTTCGAACAGCACATACAGAGTAGCCGCCATCTTTTAGCGAAGATATTGCCAACATTTGCGGATATAAGGTGTCATGTGGTCAGCACAACCAACCCTTCCGCCACAAATCTCAGTTTTCTAGACCAGATCCGCTACTTATTTATTCAAATAGCTGCTCATTTGTTTTCATAAGGCTGAGTTTGAACCCGTTCCAGACAACACGGCTTCATAGAAAAATCTGGAAGCGACCAGGATCGAACTCGGGACCTATAAATCTATAGTCAGAAACTCCGAACATAATTATTTTAAATACTTTTTTTCTAACATCGCTTTTAATTACCCTTCAGGTTATACGACCATGGACAAATTACGTTAATGCGTTATGGATGAGTAAAGTTGTATTTAGATTAAGTTTACCCGCATTTTCGTGGAGGGAGAGTGGAAAAAAAAACATGGGGGGAGGGGGGGAACCAGCTTCAGTACATCCGATCTGGATTCGAACCTGAATCTTCCAGTCATCGGCAGTTTAGTCTAATGCGAGAGTGACGCCTCTGACCATGTGGCCACCGAAGCGGGTAAATATTTACCAACCATGACTGTTGCGGTTGTTTAGACATAGCACGTTAATGCCCTAACCTCAACTCTCTGTGAGTGTACAAAATAGGAAGAAAAAAAACGTTCTAAACATATTTACCCTAAAATTAAATAATAATAATAATAATTAGCACCGCGTCTTACTACCCGTTCGGGTTATACGCTTTAAGTACTAATTAAGCTAATGGATTAGGAATTGGGAAGGTCTGAATTAGAGGGAGTGAGCCCGCATTTGCGTGGAGGGAGAGTGGAAAGCCATTTAGGAAAAACCACCCCCAGTTCACCCGACCGAGATTCGAACCTCGATCTCCCCGTCCTCAGCAGTCGAGCTCAACACAAGCGCGTTAGCCAACTACGCCACCGAGGCGGGTCTAAAATTAAAAAATAAACACATACACACCACTGAACCCGCACATAACCTTATTTTTTATCAGAGAAATATTTGATTTATTTTGGCAAAAAAATGTTTTGCTATAAAAAAAAACTGCCCAAAATCCTGGCGTAATCTAGCGTTCCCTACATTTCCATTCCAATAGTCTTGCCACCGAGTTGTCTGGGTCTGGGCTGTCCTGTGATTACACTAATATCCTAATAATTATAGTAATCTATTAAGGGGCAGGGGGAGGAGGGGGGTGATGATTTCCTGTTGATCTCTCTGTTCGTATTTACTTCAAATTGTAAGTGTTGACAGAGTAGTTCCTGGTAAGAAGGTTGTTTGTGGAGATAATTGTGTTGTATTATCGCCCTTATACCAACACCCCTATTTATTCTCTCCACAATTCAATTTAGGGGGGGGGGGAGGGGTCAGGGGTGAATCCATTACTAAGTTACTATTTTTTGTTTCATTTTTTTTTAAATCCGTTCACCACGTATACTTAATTATTATTACCCGCCTCGGTTGCGTAGTTAGCTAACGCGCTAGTCGTGTTGAGCTCGACTGCTGAGGACGGGGAGAACGAGGTTCGAATCTCGGTCGGGTGAACTGGGAGTGGTTTTTCCTAAATGGCTTTCCACTCTCACTCCACGTAAATGTGGGTTCACTTCATCTAATTCAACCTTCCCAATTCCTAAATCCATTAGCGTAATTAGTACTTAAAGCGTATAACCCGAACGGTTAGTAAGACGCGGTGCTAAATATTAAAAAAAAAAAAAATTGGCACCGCGTCTTACTACGCGTTCGGGATTATGAAGGCTTAATTTAGAGGAAGTGTAACCGCATTTGTGTGAAGGAAGTATCGAAAACTGTTAAGGAAAAAAAAAAACACCCTCAGTGCACCCTACCGGGATCGAACCCTGATATCACCGTCATCGGTAGTTCTAGCTCAACACGAAACTAGCGCGTTAGCTAAGTACGCCACTGAGGTGGGTAGTCACTATGATTTGTTAGGAATCAGTAAGGTAATATTAAAATTGTACCCGCATTTTCGAGTATAAAACCGTTTAGGAGAGAAAAACCTCAATACACCCCACCCAGGTTTCGAACCGTGATCTCTAAGTCATCAGCAGTCCAGTCTATTGTGAGAGTGACGCCTTAAGACCATGCGGCCACCGAAGTGGATGTTAAAATGTTTTAAAATTAAAAACTTACAGCTTCAGTGGTCGAATGGTCTAAGCCCTAAGGTATTACTCTCGTAATAGAGATAGTGATATGTTAAGGTCGGAATTCGAATCCCGGTCGGATATACTGAAAGAGTGGAGGTTTCTTAACTGGTTTCCCACTCTCTCTCCACGCAAATGCGTCATATAACTTCTACCTTCCTCGTTCTTATTGCAATTATTAATGTATACGTAAAATGCGAATTGCGAATGAATTTTGTTTGATATAAAGTATATTATGGTAAAGCAGCCATGGGCAAATTACGGCCCGTGGGCCATAAACGACCCGTCACGTATTTTTATACTGTCCACAAACCAGAACTATTTATCCACGAAATTAGTGATAAACATACCAGAATTTAAAAAAATATATTATAGGCCTAATGTAAGAATATACAATTTCTATATAAAAAAAAAATCTCAACTACTAAATTTACACCCGACATTTCATCTCTTCAAGTTCTGTTTGGTTGGAAAATCACTTATTTTTGTATGTTGTGTAATATGTAGTTTTGTTTTATAATAAATTGCGTCCACCCCAACAACAACAACAAAAATGTATTTTTTCTTGGTAGCCCATTATTATAATTTTTAATTCTCAATGCGACTCTTCAGCCCCAAGAATTTGCCCAGTTCTGTGGTAGTGTGTTTGATTTACTATTCTCAAAGAATTGGTCTAAATCGATAATTATTGGATTAATAGAAACATCAAAGTATTTCAATACATTCACATTATTATTATTATTATTGCTCGGTTTAGTGCAGCTGTAGTCACTAAAGGGAACTCTCCTACTTTTTTTTAAGTACACACAAAACAAAAGAGAATATCTAATTAATTTACCAAATCAAACAAATTCACTAAAACCATTCATACCTACCAAGCCATTAACAGAAAGTTGACAAAATGTTTGAAAAATATCTTTACAAAGTAAAAGAACAGCTATTATTATATTACGATTAATTCTTAGTAAGTAGAAATATTATCTATTTATTGTATGTGTGAATAGAAAAATATATTAAAATATTATTAATGTAATGGGCCGATTTAGTTAAATGTGTTTTATTAAGATGGCTAGATTTTTCTTATATTAAAATCGTCACTTATTTACTTTATAGTCAAAGATTCCCAATTTATTTAAATTAAATTTTCTGATGTAATAAACAATTTGATGTTTTAGAGATAATTCTAAAAAATTGGGAAAAGGGGGGGGGGAGTCACAAAGTGGAAATTACCTTATTTAAAAAAGATTACTTTCTAAACATAGATATTATGTCCCCCACGAGTTACGAACTTAACTTATAGATAATAGGATAGAGCCCTTACACAAATAGTAAATACAGGCCTATTCTTTAATAGAACCCGGAATTTAATCGGACCTAATAAGCCAGTAAAATAGAGCTATGTTAAAATAGACCTCTCCTGTTATAATGTTATTGTTGACAGTTTGATAATGCTTCAATACTTGGCCTATTGCGCCTCCAAGCGATTAAATGTCAATGTTTTTATCGGGGATAAAAAAGCTTTTCTCTTTCGTTAATCGTTCATAGTCCTAACGCACACATTGTCGTGGAAACCTTTCACTATATCCCTATTGTTATAGAGGCAATTGTTGCGAATGTATTAAACATTTTTACGACTAAACACCAACATTCAACAAACGTGTCAACTTATTTTATATAACAATGAAAATACTGTGGAAAATCTCCCAACAATGATTACTTTTGAAGTACAAACTGCTAATTTCATAGTATTCTAACCTTAAATTGCAATATCAAAATAATTACAAATTACTAGTCAAATAAAAATGTATAAACAATTATAATGTAAGTGTTCAAACCTTGATCTCTTCGTTCCATCGACGTGTCCTGCCAAAACAACGTGGAGTGTTCTATTAACTTTTGAAATCACCTACTCTACGCATGCGCACTCTACACAATGCACTGATTGCACTAAAGCTTCTTCTGTTTTGAGGTCGTCTTTATCTAAGGGCGCGATTCTCGGCCTGAAAAGCTGTTATGGTGAAGGGAAGAAGGGGAGGAAAGAACGACATAAGTATTTTGAAACCGTACATCACGTGACAACTGCCCTCCCTCTTCCTATTGGTGAAAATGAATATCTTTTATTTATTTATTTCCAGTCAAGCCGAAATATGAGTTTTATCGCCATTGTGTTTACAATATTCGAGCGGTTTTTTTTGTTGCTTGTTCATTATCAGTAATCCCGCCACTCGAAAGTGATTCAAAGAGGGCACTTGGGCCATTTGTACAACTAAGTGGTTCGTCTGAGAGTCAGAGTTTATGGAAGTCACTGCAAAATTGAGGGCACTTTAATTTCGATCAAGTCTATGAGCATGGAAACAAGGCTTGAATAGTATTTTATTTCCAACGTCTGGTCACATTCCAAACCAGCAGTTGGTTTTTGTCAGTGTAAATTTATCATCATTCTTAGGTACTTAATTATGTTTGTTTGTACTGTATTTCATCACAAACCCCCTTGTTCCCCCCCCCCCTTTACACCCCCATAACTTAATGATTCCCCTATTAGTCATACAAAAAATACATTGAGGAGAACTGCGTCACCGTCCTATTGGTTAAGTGGTTAAAGGCTACGGACATTGGTTCAATTCTGAAGGCACTGTAAAAAAAATAATGACTATTTTTTATGAAAGTTCATACATGAGGAGAAACAGGATTAGGAATGAAGTTATCCGGGAAAGAGCTGGAGTAAATGAGATAGTAGAGGAAGCAAGACTGTGATGGTATGGGCATGTAGTGAGGATGTTGGAGTACATGAGATAGTAGAGGAAGCAAAGGTGAAATGGTATGGGCATGTAATGTTGATGTTGGAGTACATGAGATAGTAGAGGAAGCAAGACTGAGATGGTATGGGCATGTAATGATGATGTTGGAGTACATCAGATAGTAGAGAAAGCAAGGATGAAATGGGATGGTATTGTTATGAGAATGTTGGAGGACATAGATAAAAGCAAACTACATATATCTACTACACTTTTATTTAAAGATGATGTTACTCAGGTGAGCTACACCAGACGTCGGGCAAACCTCTGCACGTTGTCGGACATTGTGGGCGTAGTGCCAAATTCAATCATCAAATTTTTGTCCCCATCCTGTATAATGTTTATCATCCAAAATTTTCATCCCTACCCCAGGGCCTTGGTGGCCGCTCAGTAAGCATAACTTCCAATTGGTGTACCTCCATTACCAAAAACTTAAAAAAAAAAAAAAAAAA
>CABFVZ010002564.1:42091-96417 GCA_902151445.1 Timema monikensis | reverse complement strand
AAAACAATGACTTAAAGCGTTCGACCACAGACTGACGCGTAAGATTTTCAGTGATTTAAATCACAAGAAATGATGGTAGTCTTGTCATCTCTTATCAGAGTCGATTAAATATCACGTCTGAATCTCGTAGACACGAGTTGATATACAGCAACAGTCTTTGGCACTACCGACTTCATTGTTGACCACAGATAAAGAGGAAAGTGGTGGGAGAAGTGAAGTTTTGTAATGTTTGCCAAACCTCTGAAATGATGTGAGGCAGGGTTCGTCAAACTTTAACGTTCAGCAACTGTTTTAGATTTATTTATTTTAAATCCAAAGAGCTACTCGCTCCTCAACGCAGCTAAGGTTGGATTAGGGCAGGGTTGTGCAAACATACTTACAAATGAAAAAAAAAAAAAGTTGGGATAAAGACTTTAATTAATTAATTTTTCTTTAAAATTTCTTTTAAAAATAATAAACACACATAGTAGTCTGACATGACTAAGTTTAAATACATTGTAAATGGAAAAGGCTCGTCTTTAAATTACGTAAGGCTTTTTTTTTTTCATTATTGTTGACAGCCCGCTTACCCTACGTAAAATATCTCACGTATTTTTTATTTTTTTACGATTTTGTAAATTAAATTATTGTAATCGTTTGATTATGTTTAGACGTAAGGATTGGTAATAAAGCGAGTGATTACATTTTTTAATCCTTTAAATGGCAGTAAAATTAGTTGTAACACATAAGTTAATAATTAAATATAAGGGAAACATTAAGGTTAGTATATTTATTTTCTGACATTTTTTTAAAATTGTGTCTTAACATAAATATTGTTAAAAAAACACGCACGTAAGATGTATTCTACCCGTTTCGGGGGGGTTAACGCGCTAGTCTCACAGTTGACTAGACTACCGATGACGGTAAGTTAAAGGTTTGAATCTCGGTTGGGTTTACTAAGGATGATTTCCCCCAAAATGTTTGTCCACTTTACCTCCACCACGCAAATGAAGGTACACTTTCTCTAAACATAACCTTTCTAATCCCTCAAACCATTAGTGTAACTACTAATTAGTACATAAGTGTATAAACCGAACGGGTAGTAATACGCGGTGCTAAAAATAAAGGTACGAACACATTGACGTTGTGTATGGTTTATAAATTATTATTGTTTTTATTATTATTATTATTATTATTATTATTATTATTATTATTATTATTAGCACCGAGTCTTACTACCCGTTCTGGTTATACGCACTTACGCTAATATGTAATGGTAGGGTGATTGTGAGATGAACTGGAGGACCTACTGTTTAACGTGGGATCCGAACTACGGTGGAGGCCTGGCATTCCCACACATTCACAAGTTGTGATTAATACACGTCTTGTCAGAGGTTAAGGAAGGGTTTGATAATCAGATAAATCTGTGCAGGGACCGAGGATTGAACCTCGAACCCCCAGCACAGAAGTCTGATACCTTACCCCCTAGATAACCAGGTCACTATGGTTTATAAAGATCTATATTTTGAATATAATTATCAAGATGCTATTCCTCTATCTGACAGTTTATCAGTTATCAGGGCAGTCATGTTGTTGTTTAAATTGTCCAAAGGGTGTTGTTGGAGGAATTAGAAGGGTGTTGACCCCTGCTGGTGAGAAGTGACTCATGGGACGTCTTTGAGCGATTATATTTATATATATATCAAAGAGGAATCGAGAGGTACTTTGTGCCTTTGTACCTTTGTACTTTTAAATAAGGAAATTTTGGCAGGAAGGACAGAATCTAACGGTTACAAATAAAAATTACTTAAGGTGAGAGTGTATATAATGCGAGTTAATTTTTCCAAAATTAATCAAATATTCCTCCAGTAAAAACATTTAGTTTAATTATCTTCACCTGGTGATATCAACAGTTGTTGAATATCTGTCATGAGCATAGCGGTATTAAATGACAAACTTTTTAAATGAAGGGAAAAAGTTGTCATTAAATTCCAAGACACACTCGACCAATATTCGATGACTGTTAATATCACCACGAGAAGAGAATTAAACTCTTTGTTTTTAATGGAGCAATATTTGATTTATTTCGACCAAAAAAAAAATTGTTTGCCATAAAAACTACAAAAATACTGTCTTAACTTGCGCTCCTTACAACCCTACCTTAATAGTAAAAAACACCAAAGCTTAAACGTGTACGTTTTAAGGTTGTAAGTTAAATAAACTATTAAAACAATATATAAAATCCTTTACAATCTTTTATATTTAATTATATACATTTACTTCATGATAGTATGTACAAACGTTTATAAGGTGAACAACCAAAACGTTTAATAAAAATAGATAAGTACGGTATTTTAGAAATACCTTTTCATACTTTAAGTTATAAGTAATTTCCCACTCTCCCTTCATTCAAATGAGGGTGAATTTAATCTAAATTCTACATTCCTTATATTTGAGTAGCCAAAAAAAAAAATGTGTGTATGAATTGATGGGTAGTAAGACGCGATATAAAAAACAAAAATCATCGTGTACTCCCTTTGTCAACATTTCCTTAGCAATGGTTTGAATTCTCAATATAAAGGAATATTGTATACCCCAATTGTCTTACAAATGGATACATCTGAAATAAAGACAGGTTGGGCTATTTTGGGTGATCTGCAGCTATCATGTTGTGGTAGAAAAGAAAAACCTATAAAGTTATACTAATAAAATAGTAAAATACTATTAGTTTTGACTGAAAAAAATAGGTTATTATTTGATAACAGACCTTTTATATGAAAATTGGACAATACTATTAAGAGTGATAGCTTAAAATATATAATAATAATTATTATACTGGTTTGTATGACTTATAAGCAAAAATGTAAAGCATTTATGGAAAATAAAACTATGTACATTATTTTATTACAATACGCATTATTTACTGTTATTATTATTATTATTATTATTATTATTATTAGGTGTTCTGTCTTACGGCATGTTCGTTCCTCTTGTCAGTGAACTTAGACCTCTAATCCGCCCTGTCCTCTGCCTTCTCCTTGAGCTCCCAGAATTTTTTTCTTTTCTTCAAGTCATCTAATATTTGAATCCTCCTTCCTTTTTCCCCTCAACCATTCCTTCTATGACGTCATGCAGAAGACAGTTCTTCCCAAGGATGTGTCCGATACAGTTTTATTTGTACCTAAAGAATCACATCCTAACTTGTTCTTTTCTCACCCACTCATCATTTGTCCAGTGGTGGCTCGTAACTAAAATTTGTGGGGGTGCTGCTCCAGAATTTTTTTTAGCCTTTGTTTTAAAATTGTATAAAAGGAAAAAAAAAATTATAAAAAGAAAATTTATTCAGGAACGTGATAAAATCTTAACAAAAAAACCAAACTTTTTTACTTACTTTAACTTAAATTGTTACAGTTCAAGCTTGATCTAATCATTTAAAAATGAAATCCATTCTTTTTGTTTTAATTTGCGCAAAAAGTTCAATAATTTTCTCCTTGATCTCTGGATGACAATTGAGGAAATTTTTCTCCATTGAAAGTACTGCAAGCGCGTTTAGTCTTTCTGCTAGATAAAAGAACAGAAAAAAAAATGAATCAATTAGAATAGCTGGAAGCAGAATAATAATTTAACTCTACACTCTTTTACACTTTATCACATTCAAGAATATGGTACACGGTTTTTAAGCACAACACACGCTGAGTAAAAAATAACTTCCTTCCACCATCACGCCAGAGCCGGCACTGTGAGAGCAACAGTCCTCTTTCTACCTGGAAGTCCCGCCTTCCTCCCCACCCACCTTCTATGTACGCATGCACACAACAGTCAAACACCACGTCACTGGCACTGTGAAGCTCACAGTTCCATAAAAAGATGTTTGTATCTTTTTCATAAACTGGGGAATGGCTACTGAAGTACTGACCTTAAGCTTAAGTAATATATATTGTAGTACAAAAATAAAGAAAGAATTAAAGAAAAAAGGACTCATTATATTAAATGTTATCGATAATATCAAGTGGGAATAAGGGGTGCTGCATTTCCGCAGTGCCTATACACAAGCCACCACTGAATTTCTACCCCTGTCTGCCCACCTGATCTTCTCAAGTCTTCTCTATCACCACATTTTAAACCTCTCCAAGTATTTATTTTCCATCTTCCTGAGAGTCCAAGTTTCAAAAGCGATGCTTCTACTATAGCATTTAATAAGTTTCTTCCTCAGTTTCAAACTCAACTTGCTACTACAATTGAGATCATAAACAAATTTTTTTTTTAAATTACAATATAAATTTTCTATCATAGCTATATATTTTTTGTATTGCTTGTCACATGAATACATTATATACCTCATAAGAAATTAGGTTTAGTTACCTTTTAAGGACTATCAAAATAAGAATATTTCTTTGGCATCACGATTAGTATAGTTAGTTGTAAATAATATATTTATCATTTTTGTATTTCAACAAGCATTTCATGGAATAATCAAAGTAATTTGGTTTCCTGCAAAAGCTGTGTGTGAACGTGACATATTTTATTGAATATTACATGACTCGATGTAAGAAACTGAGAAAACATTATAGCTATTTTACACACACACACACACACACACACACACACGAGTATGGAAGTTCAATCGATATGAAACAAGGTACGTTTCAAGACCTTGAATAAAATCGTTGCATGTGGGCTTCATAAAAAAAAGTGCTTATGAAAAAAAAAGTATCTGCAAAATGAAATACAATTTTAACTAGATAGTATTATTTGTAACATATATAAATCTTGGCATCATACAACAAATGTACATTAAGTTCTCGACTTACGAGGTTTATTCTTTTTGCAAGTTTCTGCGTGAGTTGAGAAACCACGTAGATCTAATGATGCTTAAATAATGTGTTATTTTAATAAATATGTCCGTTTGGAAGAATAATTAGAACAAAACAGGTTCTGACAATGAAAATAATACATTGAAAAAAATTAAAGTTTATTTTAGTATCCTACCGAGTACGTAAATATTAAAACCAACAAAATGACGTCAGCTTACTAGGTATATGATACATTCTGTTTAAAGTGGCGTTGCTGGTCATAAATTGAAGTACAGCAACCGCGTATTTGCAAATCCGCGTAACTTGAATCCCTGTAGGTTGTTAACTTTCTGTACATTTCTTTGTGATATTCGAACGGAAACGCTTTTCCGAAAATAATTATTCATACACACTTTAAAATAAATATTAGCATTTTTTTATAAAATGACAAAAATACTTGCACATCCAGCTGTGGGCGAGGAAAGCCTAGACTTGTATTTCCAGGCCATGAGACCAATATTTTACTTCTGGTGGTTTATGGGGTGCTTCCCAGTGGTATACAAGGGTAGTCCACCGTCGTACGTGTCCTGTTTCTGCAAAGAGGCACTCAAATACCCCTTCCGTTGGGCGATCTCAATCTGTTACACGTCCTCAGTCTACGTTATGACGTCCTCGGCCGTCTTCGTATACTCGAGTTTCACTTTCGAGACCAACGAGGCGAGAAAGAATGTGGACGGGAGCTGCAGTAACTTCGATCGAGATCTTTTCATCTACCACGCGATGCTCTACAACGCCACCCAATTCCTCATCCCTCTGACGCACTGGTCCAACGTCGGTGGGCTCTGCGGATACTTCCGGCATTGGAAGTCGTTCCAGCAGCACTATCGCAAGTCTACAGGAAAGAGCCTCGTCCCTCAGAGGAAATGGAGAATATTTGGAGCAATTATATTCATAGTCCTCAGCATAGTGAGTTTACTCTCCTTTAAAATGACAGGTAAATCCAACCTTTGGGAGATGTCCACCATGATATTGATGTACGGAAGGATCACCAGTAATGACTCTCTGTGGTACCTCCTCTGCTCTTCTCTGACCCTGTCAGGGAGACAGCTGCTGAACGATTACAAACGGGACCTGAGGAAGATCTCCGACGAGGGATCAGGGTATCAGAAACTCGAGGCGTACGTCAGCCTGTGGCTCGAACTGAGCGATCTGATCAGAGAGACAGGACGGGTCCTGGCGTTGAACTTTATCATCCACCTGACGAACCAGTTCGTCACCATGACCCTCGGAACCTACAGCATCGTGTATCTGATGTCGTGCGGTTCCATCACCTCGGTCGTCTTCATGGCTTCCTGGATGTTGTTCGGGCTGTGCCTTCTCTGGGTCATGGTCAATTCTGCCCACAGCGCTGCCGATCAGGTAAACATTCAGTTTTAGTTAGTTAACTGTTTTTAGACCCTCTTCAGTGGTTGAATGATCTTAAAGTCCCATCTACCGAGTCCATAAGCTCCTCATTCTTTTAGTCTCTAAGCCCTTAGAAATAGAAATCATGGCTACACAGTCCATATCTTAATCAGTAATCACGTGACCGTGCCAACCAATGAGAAAGTTGGAAACAACATCCAATTAAACTCTTCGAAAGAAAATTTTCTAGAGCTAGGTGCGAGCAGACGTCATTTGTGAAGCGGATGATATCACAGATGAACAATTAGTAACACAAGTATCTACACGACATATTTTGATAAAACGTCCAAGATAGGATACATTTGAAAGGTAGGTCAGGTGCAATCACAAATAATATATCTAAAACATGAGCTAGTTAGTGTAATCGCTCTGATGATGCCATTGGTGCTTTCCTTTCGATGCACGCGCATGCTTACTTTGTTGTGATTGGTAGTTCTTAGAAGTCCGTAACGACTAGTTCTTGGGAAGTTAAAGCTGCATCAACCTCTATGGAGTTATACGGACTAAGGAATTAAGGATAAGGACTATGTAGACAGTACAATCTGTTAGTGTGAAGTTGATCTCTTACGGAATACCACGCACCTTACGGAAATACACTGGACTGCAAATTATGAGGAGTTTGGGTTTGGAGTCCTGGTTGGGTGTACTGTGAGTCTTTTCCCCCTATTTTTTCCCACTTTCCCTCCACACAAATATGGGTACGCTTTCAAACATATTCATCCCTAACCCATCAACGTAATTAGTACAATTGCATACACCCCAAAACGGGTAGTAAAAGGGGATGCTAAAAAAAAAACTGTGAAGGAAATGCTTCTGACTGGCGTAGTAGATACACGATTACCAGTGACGTGTAGTGTTTCCAGGGTAAGCAGAGTCTGATTAAACTTCACCTGTGAATTGTAATCATCGCTTAGACGAGCACTCATTGACCAGCTATCAAAGAGAATCCTTCCAATGGGAGGTTTGTTGAGCAGAACCTTGGGATCATTTGGACGGATAGGGACCCAGTTGGAGATAACCGGAGAACATTGAAATCACACAAGGTGACCTCGGTGGTCTTGAGGTAACTTGCCTCAGGGAGACCCGATCATCGTGGGTTCAGACTCAACCGGGGTTGACAGTTTTTTTTTTCCTGAGTGATAAAAATCTCCTAGCACAGCTTCCTTCAGAGAGGAAGTAAAGCATATAAAAGAACCCTGGAAGGTGTGTGAGAATACCTTTACCGGCGAAATTGGTAGGTTCTTTCACCCTCGTTCATAGAAATTCTCGTGTGCTAATAGGCCTATAATCAATAGGTCCAGAAAGTGCACGTTAAATACCTCAAATAAATTATAACGAAATTGTACAATAGAGAAGAAACTTCCTATCAAAAATGCACCTAAGTTAGGTTATCTCAATTTCAGACAACCTCTGTGGTATAGTGGCCTCCGGTTCGATACCTAGCACTAACAGATTTTCCCTATGAAGCAATGGGTCTGGAATGGGGTCGACTCAGCCTCGTGAGGATAAATGAATGAAAAAGTAGCGGCTCCGGTCTATAAAAAGGAGATTAACGGCCGGAGGGTTCATTTTACTGGCCACTTGACACCCTATATCTGTATAAGTTGGAACTATCTTCGCTAGCAGACGGCGGTGGCTTGGTCGGTATAGCTTGCTTGCGGGATAACACCTTGGAGTTTTTTTTTTGGAGTCCGATGTTGACAAGCGGTGCTGCCATTTGGGCCTTAGAGAACACAAACAATGGTGAGCTTCTGATATACCACAAAGCGGGTACACACATTTGTGTTGTGTGCATTCAGTACGTAGTCGGGGATAGTAAGAGATACAGGTTTAACGAGTTCTGCTTACCGTGGCAACACTACACGACGCGACACTGATGATTACGTTCCAAACAGAAATCGTGTTTAAGTGGGGTTTCTTTCATTCTTCAGTTGACAACATTGTAATTAAGATCAGTTTAGTAGATTCTCCATTTTAATATATATATATATATATATTTTTAGCATAGCCTCTTACTACCCATTCGGGTTATAATATTCAAGAAATTTTGAGGTCACCATGTGAAGAAAATTAAATTCTATATCTGTACTGGAGCAATATTATATTAATTTTAGCCCCAAAAAAACCCTGTAAAAATATGTTGCCCACTTGTGCGGTCTTTTGAAAGGCTGTGTTTATTTCTCTTTTCAGTCGGGAAGCGTCTTTCTCCGTGAACTAAGGAATCTGCATGCTACAAATAAGTCCAAGGATATACTTTACCAGGTCAGTTTTCTTTTCTAGACTTATTTTTTCATTATTGCGTTTTAATACTTGTTCAGGTTAAACGAATACATGTCTAATGTGGTAGGGATGAGGAAAGAAGTATTTTAGAGGTAATCTACCCGAATTCGCTTGGAAAGAGACTGGGAAACAATTAAGGGGAAAATCACTCAGTGACCCTCAGTAGCAACTCAGTAGACCCGACCGGGAATCGAACCTCGATCTTTCCCATCGTCAGTGGGCAAGTCTAATACGAGAGTCACGTCTTTAGGCAGGATGATTAAACGTTTTTAATCCCCAAAGGATAAATCCGGGTCGAAGATATATCTAGTAACCCCATCAACTGAATATATCCCTACAAACAACACTTAATAAACAATTATTTTCTATACTTATAAATATATTTTTCAAATTTTATTGTGAAAAAATTGTTTATTGATTTCCCAAAAATGTATTATGACGCACGCACACACACTTTCACAAAACAATTTAGCATTATAAATATATAGTTATACATATTTTAATTGATCAAATAATTGCATAATAGAATGCAATCATGATCTTTGTAAATATGTATTATATCAAAGAGTGGTGGAGATAGGATCAAAATTAGAAATTTCCGCTTGTGTGAAGTACCCTCAAAGTTATTTTTTAGGAGGGAAATAGATGTGTTATTTATTTTAATGTTTAACAGTACCTATTGTAATAATTTTAATCACAATCGCTAGAGCCGATTTTGATAAAATCGATTTTTCTCTTTTTCTTAACTTTGGGATTGGATAGCTAATTCCACAAAAAAAAAAACCTGCAGGGAAATAGATAAAACCCCCAAATATCAAGTTTTTAGTCTGATTTTTAACAATCCTCTGCGAAATTTAATAATAATTATTATGCTGTACCTATGACGTATGTGTGTTTTGTTTACACAGATAGAAACATTCATAGAAGCCATTTTGGTTGATCCCCCGAATATTAATCTCGGCGGTTTCTTCGCTGTGAATAGGAAAACAGTAAGTCAGGTAAGTTCATAGATTTATGAAGTTTAAATAATTGCTCGTTGTAGCTGCGCAGTAGCTAAGTAGGGAGGCCACAATTATTGGAAACAGCTAGTTAGGGTCAAAAAGTCATATTTCCAAGACCATAATGATGAGTATGGCCTCGCACAGTTGAACAATAGATTTATGAAGGGGTAAATTGCTCATTGTTGATGCGCAGTAGCTCAGGAGTAAGGGCATAATAGGAAACTAGCCTTCCTCAGACAGTCATTATAATAAATGTGAGCATTTTTTTTGACGGTTTCGAAGCCTTAGAGCTGCTATTCTTATAATATATTGCAGTGTAAAAACTGTGCCCAAAACCGGACACTTTAGAAGATATTGATTGGACATTTTAAAAATGTTATTTTGTTTTATCATTATGCCTAAATTATTGGATTTTCTCTCTCTTTTTTTATAGGTGTTTGGCACACTTGTAACATATGTTATTGTTCTTCTCCAGTTCGGAACAGTGGATAATGACTACTCACAACCTTCTTCAACTAATTCCACTGACCATTAAAGAAGAGCTAGTGAAGGAGCAGTCATATTCCTTGAAAACATACTTTACAATAAAAACTACAGTCTGATTTTCATAGGGAGCGCGTTATTTGAAAACTGGAAACTCATGTTCCCACAGTGATGGGGGAAAATATTTATATTGTATCTCTAAATGATTGTTTAGCAGAAAAAATATCGATAATCAACCATTGCATAACTAATTAAAATATACGAGCTCAGCCTGTGCTCAGTGGGAAAAAGAAGATTTAAAAAAAAATAATCAATAATTCCACTGCAGTGATCGTGGAATTGGAAGATATTAAGGGGAGGAAGATGCCCTACACACCCACTAAAGTTCTTACCACCCTGGAATAATAATTATTTCTCACTCTAGATTTATTTCCCTCCCCTTTGACATTCTTGAATTTAAATCAAAAAGTTAGCCTTAAATCAGATTTAAAAAATAAAACAAGAAGTATTCTCTTCGGTTACACTAAAATGTAACACTCTTACATTGAAAGGTGCAACTTATACGATAGAGCCATATTGTAATCGGTAAAGCTAAGACTGTAAACTTTTAGGGTAGCTCAAGTGTAGAAGGTTTTGTCAAAATTCAATATTTATTTTAAAGCTAAAATGGGTGTGATCGTGGTCAGGTGCAGAATAAGACGGTTTTCCAGGTTTTTTAATTTTGGTCAACAGCTTCCGAATGGCACAGGATCAATATAAAATGTGATGAAAATAAATTTTACAAGGTGTAACTTATAGAGCTTTCCAAACACTCGACACTGCTTTTTATCGAGATTTTTCACAATGTATTTTAGAAGGATAATATCAAAAAAAGGATGTGTTAAACTTTGAAAGGGATTTTTTTTATGTACTAAAATGTATAGAATTATCTTGAAATCGCTAAGAACCGACAACATTTTCAAATTCAGAAGTAAGCATTTATTTATTGTAATTGGCTGTGATCCATAAATCAACAATATAATTAGTTTACTTATTGATCTCTATAATATAACTGGATGGACATCTGTGGCTGAAATTTTCGAGCTGTCGTCTGCATACCATTGTGTAACAGAGAAGGAAACTTTCGGCTATCTCTTTCTCTCCTACACCCATACAAGGCAAAGTGGCATTTTGACATCGTTCATTAATTTGATTGAATATATGAGATACATCAATGTGTGAATAGTTAAATGAAATAAATATGTTAGTAAAATCTTTGAAGAGCATATCAAAGTTTGAAACGGGTTGGTTTTTTCTTTGAATAAGTTGATGTAGCCTAATATATACGATGATTTTGAAGGAATCTCACTTGTAAGGCTTTATTTCATAACAGAATCCTACCCTATTGTTGTGTTTAGTTAGAATAAAATACCTTCACGAAGGGAAATTTTTACTTCTGTTCTAAATGGACTTTTATCCTACCAAAATATATATGATAGTATTCTGGTATGAAATAAAGCCTTACAGATTGGGATTATTACTAAATTCAGGGTTTAGAAGATACCGTACTTCCTATAAGCCTATAACTTATATTATCATTTGAACGTAAAACTTCTACACAAAGTATGTCATTCAAACAAATGTAATACAGTTTTTAGCTAACTTGTTTCATAATAATTATCGAATTTTCAACATAATATGGTTTCTGAAGGCAATATACAAGATATGAGCCAACTTTAAAACAAATGATAATATAATAATACTTTCTACAAGTCTATAACCTAAGTAATAGGTTGAATGTATGGCAACTACATAAAGTTTGTCATTCAAACAAATGTAATCAAGATTTAAGGTGCCTTATTCATTTTATTTAGCGAACTTTCAATATAATAGCTTATGGTTTCTAAAACCAATATACAAACTAGTAGCCAACTTTAAATAAAAGTGTAGTCTTGGGAGACTGTAAACAACATTGATGATAACTACATATTTAAATATGTTAAAGATTTTATTCATATTTGTACAGTATAACCTGTAAAACTGAATTATATATCCTTTAATGTAAATGTGTCTTCAGGAAAGTGTGATATATCGCTTCACTATTTTCAAACAATAACACTTTTATACATCAGATACATGTTTTCGCATAAGAACATTGAAAGAAACCATTAAATATATGTGTGTGTGTGTCCCTCCTCCCACAGTGTAGCAGACGATAAACTTGAGCGTCACGCTTTTGTCCTTGGCAATGTGTATGTGTGTGCCCATCCAATTATAGAGATGGGTGATAAATCACTAACTGTGATTTATTTACTGATACAATTTGATCACCTATACTCCCAGTGACTCAGAGCTAATTTTTCAAAAACAGTATCAGATTGCTATGTAAAAATGACTTTATTGGCTTAAATATTTCATTCACATGCGTTTTAAATACAAAATATTTCATGTTAAGAACAAAACGGATTCTTTTTAAAAGTAAGCTACGAGAAAAAACCCTTTTTTTCGGTGATCCTCTCCCCAAAATCGCAAATAATAAATTAAAATAAGTAGCAAAATAGGAAATATATAAATAAACCTTAATATTTACTATGTGTTGATCCTAATCATCCTATAGCTTAGTCTAAAGTTTATTTGCTTCTAATATATGTATAATTAATCTTTTTTCTTCTTCTTCAATGGCACTGAAGATATTGTCTTCAATAAGCCAAGAGCACTTGTATTTGATTTACTCCGATTCCACTTTCTTGATTTTCTTATTAGATCACTACGGGTCGGACCCAACTAACCTAGCCCTATCTCACCACGAATTTCGACTACAAAATAACCGGCGAAGACATTTTGATCGACACTATACCAACATATTTATATTTAAAAGGAAATTGTACAGCCTCCTGTATAAGGTAAAGTTGTCTGAGCGTAATACATTAACTAAAAAGAAGTCTGTAATATGATTAAGAATGTAATTTCCCCGAGGCAACTGATGTACAGGGCAAGTCATAAATATATGTTCTAATGTTTCCGGAACGTGGCAAACCACATAATGTGTGGACGGTACTTTATGCATCAATTAACGTCGGTCTTTCGTGTAGGCGTGCCCGAACCGGATTATTATACAAATAGACTTACGAGTGCCCTTAACTCCTGAAAACCATGGTGTAACTAATTTTCTACCACAAACCCTTATAGTTAATCTACTAATAGATGTATGGTATTTAAAATAAAATAACATTACTATAATATAATATATGACCTGCATTCCAAGCAACATTATCTAAACCAATCGCCATTATGTTATGTTCATTTTTAACGTTACATACATTTTAAATGTAGTAAAACAGATCACTAAATAAATTACACAATTACAAGAGTGTCTCATATTACGTCGAATAAGTTTTAATATTAGTATTAAAGTTTAACATAATGTTTGTTGGACCACTAATTTTGCCCAAATTACATAACATTTCACTATAAAATATTAATAACATGTTTTGCTTTCTCTTTTTATCAACTGTATGAAGTATCTTAAAACGCATACTTTTGTATTGCTTGTACATTAGTCAGGCAGCATGAAATCCAGATGAAACCTGAACATAGGTAGCTGTATGTCGATAATCAATGTCAGTGCTGACAGGGTGAGCTTATGTTAGGCCTTTAAGTATCGAATTCCATTTAAAGCTGCCAAACACCCTTGTAAATAATTTCCTTCCAACCGATACTCATGGGACTATTCGAGTAAATACTAAATACCCAATATTCAGAAATACCCCATACTCGATACTCGATTGTACTCGCCTACTCGGACAGCAGCTAAATACTAGCTTTGACCGTGGTTGGAAAGTGAAAAAATATCGGTCCATCAAAACACGGTGAATACCAGTCGCAGTGAAAAATCACTGGTATAAATAAACGATATTTTAAAGTCACAGTCACTGTATTGATTGATATCGTAAAATCACTGTTTCACTCATCTCTATCCAATTATATTTTAGAGATCAAAGTTTTCACTACATGTATTTACTGTATTTTTAAAGCTAAAGATGTATCTCTTTTCTTCACTAAGAGGCAGGTACTTTGATAACGTAAGCTGGCAACACTGTCTATGAATTTGCTAACTTTTGAAGATAACATGGCTCCTTCAAATGAAGATAAAAGTAAACTCGAGAAGGAAATTTTTGAATTAATATCTAATAATGATATTATTGGTTTGAAAAATATATTTTTACAACACAAATTAAAACCAGATATATACGATGATAATGGAATGACACCTTTACAACATGCAGCTTATAAAGGAAACAAAGATATAGTACAGATGCTTCTAGATCAGGTAGGACTTGAAACAGTATTTTGCTTCTTCTAGTTATTTAGACAATATTATACTTTAATTTACATTTTAAAGCTTTGCTTATCTAAGTGAGATTTGTATATATTAATATATGAAGTTGGATACTATGCTATAAATCAACTCTTACTGAAGCAAGGACCAAGTTTCTAAATATAATTATCCTATTATAGAACTTTTAACTCTGCTATTAATAAACCCGACAAATCTCGATACTAAATTAAGTTGCTTATGTCAAGTTTGTTTTAGTAACCGTGGTTAGAAAACGTTTGAAGTTCCTTTTGAGGAAATATATTTTAGCAAAAAAAAAAAAAAAAACTTGCCTGTTATTAATATTNCAAAAAAAAAAAAAAAACTTGCCTGTTATTAATATTTTGTATGTTGATTGGTTAATTAGATATGACAATTTTGCATGAAAATAACCATTCTCTTAGGCTGTATCCAAATAGTCAAGTACACTTGGCTTGAGGCAGACTTGATGAATATACACTTTTCATTCACTTGAGATCGAAGACTGCAATAGACTATTTTCATGGCAAACTATCCTTCACATACCCTTGAGTCTGCAGTGCTGCTTCATACCATTGAGCTTAGAAACTATTTTAAACACCATCCATCAGCTTATCACATCTCATATTACTCTTAAGAGCTCTTATCTCTAGCAAACAAAAGAATAAACAATTTCCAGTCAAACAATGCGTCAAGGGTGACTTGCTGTCACCCTAGGATTCAAGGGTGTGTGAGAGGTGCAGCGGCACACTTAGTGACTGTTCACGTGATTGCCAAAATGCAACCCTCAAGTGAACTTAAAGGGTCGACGGCTCCCATATTTATCTGGGATCATTCTATATTCCACGATATTTCCTGTCTCAAAGAGGTTGAGAAAGGGAAAAATTGTTATACTATCACAAATATTTTTATGAATTCTAATTTTTTTGGTTTATTTATTTATACCACAGGTTTATAAACTTTCTCTATTGAAGAAACNAAAATTTTTTCTTCTGCAGAACACCATAACAAAAAAAAAAAAAAAAAAAAAAATACACGTCGGAGCCGTCATAAATTTGTTTATACTATTATAATAAACATTCACTAACTGCATTTAAATCTTACAAGTATAGAACAGATGAAAAATATCACATTTTCAGGCTGCATCTGTTTAAAAGGTCTTTTATTTATATATATATATATATATATATATATATACAAACAAAATTGGCAATCCTAATTACCGATGCTATTTTAAAGTGTGAAAAACAAAGGGGCAAAAGAAATACTATAAAATTCCCACACGGATCCTGAGATAACCAAGGCGGAGCCCTACCTGCAGAGCACGGCTTAAAAAATGGTGATATAGACTATAGAGCATAACATACTTATTTGTTTTGCAGAAAAGTTTTTTTATCCAACTTGTGTTGAGAAAGATGTGAAAGATTTCAAAACTAAAGATAAAATTAATTTGTTATACCTTTTTCACACAATTATAAATTAGTTTTAAAATTTCCAGAGTACACATCGAGTTTCATGGTTAGGCCCATTGCTTGTGTAGGTAGTGCTCAATATCCTTGTGAAAACTACTTGTACAGTTGGGCCATCACTTTAACTGAAAAAGAGGTGACCTGGTGGTCTAGGGGTAAGGTGTCAGACTTCTGTGCTGGCGGCCGGGGTTCAATCCTCGGTCCCGGCACAGATTTATCTGATTACCAAACCCTTCCTTCACCCTCTGACAAGATATCTTGTGAATGTGTGGAATGCCAGGCCTCCACCGTGGTTCGGATTCCACGTTAAACTGTAGGTCCTCCATTTCATCTCACAATGACCCTTCCATTTCAAATTAGCGTAAGTGCGTATAACCCGAACGGGTAGTAAGACGCGGTGCTAATAATAATAACAACTGAAAAAGTCCTTTATTTTATTTTAGAAAGATGACGATACTAGAAAATGTATTACCTGGCCTATAACTAACAAAACGGGCCTGTATTTTTTCCATTCAAGCTTTAGTTACATTTTGTTTCAATATTTTTAGGGCGCAGATGTAAACTCTGGAAAGCACGACCATGCCTACACTGCGCTGCACTTTGCAGCCTTGTCGGGTGATGCGGAAGTCTGTCAATTGCTACTGATGGCAGATGCTAAGAGAGATGTTGTCAATTCAGTTGGTCGTACCGCCTCACAGATGGCGGCATTTGTTGGTGAGTGGATTCATGAAGCTTTAAGAAAAAATTGTGCACTTAATTTTTCAGTATTTCATCTTAAAAATATATATTAATTGGTAGGCCTATATGTCTGTAACTTTTCAAAAAAGTTTTTATTATCTATAATTATATAACTAAAATAATTCTTAACCATTGGTGCAGCCAGGACTCCTTTTGGGAGGGGGGAGGGGGGGGGGGTAGTTTCTCTGACCAACNAACTAAGTGGGTTTCATTGGTTTTTCCCGCAAGTAAATTTGAAAATTTAAGTAATGCAACTGCATCAAAATAAATACATTAATACCCTAAATAATTTAAAATTTATAAAAATTGTCATAATTCTCTAATTATTATGACTTAAGTTTTTATTAATAAATTTTTCTCTATGCATACTGCTATAATATACAAACATGCACGTTTCAATAGATTGTATTTTGGAAATTTGATTTATAAAATTATTTTATGAGCTAAAATCTGAAAATTCAAATAAGCAACTTGCACTAACTCTTAATTCACAAAATCACTTTTGTAATTATTCACTTTAGTCTTATGTTAATTTTACTTGGTTTCATATAAAGTTAATTGAGAAGATCGTTTAGATCATTTAGAAGATCGTAGCAAATGGAGTTAGTGCCCATCGTGGGTGTGTAACGTTACAAATGGCGCCCAACGTGGAGCACCATTTGTAACGTTATGCACCCACGATGGGAACTCCATTTGCTACGATCTTCTAAATACCAATAACTTTTCCGAAAGATGATTATGCGTGTAGATAGTTTATTTTAATAAATTTTTAATTACAGTTAAACCAATTTTGTCAAACATGTAAACAGTATACATAATATACATTAAATATACACAATATGCTCATATATTGCTACATAGTGTTACGATTGTTTGAAATATGTCTACTCGATTAGACATTTCAGCAGGGATTCTTTTACAAAACTATTGCACCTTGCTAAGCTTGGGTCTGTCTACCCCGTAACTTTTTACTCTCAAAACCAGCTCACTACTCGATTCCTTTCCATCGACCAATGGGGTTATTCTATCTGAGCGCGAAAACTAAAAGAAGACATGGCTTTACTATGCACTTGTTCTTAAATACTGTGTAATACAACCCGGAAATAAACCATGCTTCTAACACGTGCAGCTAAACAAATGCAAAATAGAAACATGGCTGTCGTTTAGAAAAGATTAATTTAATTTAAATGAACTGAAAAGAAGAACTATGAAAATGTTTCCTTTAAAATATGATTTTAAATATTAATAAAGATGGAAAAATCAATATCATTACAATCTGGGGCTGGGGTAACCTGGTGGTCTAGGGGTAAGGTGTCAGACATCTGTGCTGAGGGTCCGGGGTTCAATCCTCGGTCCCGGCACAGATTTATCTGATTACCAAACCCCTTCCTTCACCTCTGACAAGACATCTTGTGAATGTGGGGAATGCCAGGCCGCCACCGTGGTTCGGATTCCACGTTAAAACTGTAGGTCCTTCATTTCATCTCATAATCACCCTACCATTACACATTAGCGTAAGTGCGTATAGCCCGAACGGGTAGTAAGACGTGGTGCTAATAATAATAATAATAATAATAATACAATCTAGGCCAGATTTGAGCCAGCATTCCCAGATATGGACAATTCCAGATCTGGCATTTTTCCACATTGGTCCTTAACTGACACCTCTGGGTGTATGTACATGTTAGCAAGCCCATTAAGTCTGTCTTCACTTATAGAGTTCCTCACGTGTAATTTCAACAGCTTTATGGACGAGATAGAGGTAGGTGGATAGCGAGGTCTTGGGAGAAGGGGTTCAACCCGGGACCCCCCCCCCTCTCCCCAACCCTTGGCTGCCGCAATGTTCTTAACTTTTTCTGAAATTTAAATAAGTGGTTAGAGCAATCTGGCATATTAAGCCAAAAGTCCTTGGTTTGATTCCCATGTCCAGGAGTCATTTATCAATTTAAAGCCAAAAAATAAAATTGTTTATTAAAAAAGTGGTCTTTCTTTTAATCTTAAAATGGTACTTACTTCCTGACTGCACCTCCTAAATGTATATATAAAGTGTATCTGCATTTGTATGAAGAGACAGTGTAAAACCATTTAGGAATAACCACCCTCACTACACCCGACCGGGTTCGAAACCCCAATATCCCCGTCTTTGGCAGTCTAGTTTATTGCAAGAGTCACCCTAGACCATGCAGGCACCGAAGACGGTATATCACTGGTTGATTTATTGTTTAGACAAACTTAATTTTAAATTTATTGTTTTCATTTTAAATGCATCTTATATGTGCCGAGTGTTGAAATGTAATGGTTGCAGGTAACCATGGTTGTGTGGCTACCATAAACAACTTCATCCCAAAATCGGACATTGTGTATTACACTATCCCTCAAGGTCTGGAGACGGAGCCCAAACTCCCGGTATCTTTGGCTGCCTCGTTTCACAAGTTTGTAATGCAGGTAAGTTCGGCGATGGGCTCCGGAGGTAAATCCTAAGGTTATGAAATGAAATTGAAATTGATAAAACTAAAGTAAACTACTAAGAGTAAATTTGACGAAGAAAGCCCACCTAGGGAAAGAGGAAAACTGTGGGAAGAATTCAATTCACAAAGGTGACATCTTTCTTTCTTCTGTCTTATATAGTAGAAGTAGTGTTTCTCTCTCTCTCTCTCTCTCACACACACACACACACATACACATTTTAACACAAATAGAATAATATTTTGGAATTGTTGCCTTTGTCAAACACATAGAAGAAGAGAGTAAAAATAACACATGACACTGGATTACTCCATTTTGAATTTAAAGAAAAACTGCTAGAAACACATTGTGCCAACTGTCTTTGGGAGTAAAGATAAATTCCTTGGCCACCTTATTTTCAAACATTAAAGGTTAAAAGACGGTGATTTTTTTTTTTTTAACCTTTAGTACAGGGATCTTCATTCCTCGGCCTATGAATAGTATAAAATTATTTCCAGATAAAAAAAGTGACAAATACAGATTTATATTTTACCTAATTTAATAATAAAATAAATACTTATTTTAAATAATTCTATAAACTATTTTTGCCTTATACGCTAAGAAAAATATTATGTTTTTATACAAATTTACCTTGAACCGTTAAATGACTACTTTAGAAGACAAGGGAGAGGACTATTTCAGGTGCATTCAAACATAGTCGGGAGTGTTCAGACATATTCGGGAGTGTTCACATTCGCTTCTCACCACCGAAACACTCGGGACGCCAAAAGAATGATAATATATCAAGTGTTTAGTCCTAATATTGTCGGTACATTATTTTGAGCCAACAAGGGACAGAAACTTTGGCCCTTAGAAGGTTGAAGACCCCCTGACTTAGTAGGTGTTGACCTTAATTTCTGTGTCGGAGACCATTGAAACCCCTTGATAGGCTACACGCATTCAAATATAAATTGTTTTTTCACTGCATCATACTAACCGTCTGGGTTCTCTGCATTTAATTATACGAGTTGGTCGGGTGATATTTAGAATAAATGTACCCACATCTGTGTGGAGGGAGAGGAGCTTACCAAAAAAGCATGACATTGTACCCACTGATGCTTGTTTTAATTACTATAAATTACTTATATTTGGAAGAAGGTATAGGAAACGAACACGATATGGCTTATACAAATAAAAAGAAGAACACAGCTCACACTTTACACTGCTGCCATTGGACAAAAAGGTAATGGTTGCCTCTTAAAGAAAATCGATAGTCACGGCCCAATCCCTCGACCTAGGTTTCATTCTATTGGAACTCATCAGGGAGGAATGTGAAGTTGCTTTGTGCGTTTCAAACCCCTCCCTGATAAGTTCCGATAGAACCTAGGTCGGGGGATTGGGCAGTGACGATTGTTTTTCTTTAAGAGGCAACCATTACCTTTTTGTCCAATGACAGCGTTGTAAAGTGTTAACTGTGTTTTTCTTCTCAATGTAAAAGCCATAATGTGTTCGTCCCCCTTTATATGTTTTTTTATCCACTTTTCCTGTACCTTCTTCCAAATATAATACAATTACCTATTAAAGTGAAAAAAGGTTTTCCTTATAGATATAAAAATTGCTTGTATAATTATTATATAATTACGTCCAAAACATCCCAAAATGTAGCTTAGGTTATACTAGTATTGATTTATCCTAACCTGTGACCTGAGGTAAATAAATATTCCTCTATTACTACACGAAAGGACCTAAGGACCTAAATGATCGGTGGAGCACCAGTCAATATTTTAAACAGGCGCAACCATGTATGGTCAATATCATAGCAAAGTAGATGACTACAAAAGTTTGTACTTTTTAATGCCTTTAAATTTCCTGTTTTATGTTTAACAAAACTCGGGCCAGACTCGGACAACGCCATATATACTCGGAAAGTACTCAACACTTACAACCGTCAATAAATGTTGCTGAGATGACCTGTCGACTGTCTGTTGTTGACTTGACGTTAACATGTGTTAAGGACTGTACCATGGGGTCCCTCAACGCTGAGTCAGGAGTTTGTTGGTATTTGAAAAGTGTTTACTAAGCTAAAAGCTATTATTTTAAAACAAGTTTAATATAAAACATAGCTGGGACTATTTAGTGAAAGTATATCATTGAAAGTCCGTTCAGTAGCAAATCAAAGCATATACGTCCATGTGACTTTGTTTACATCAGGTCTTGGCTTAGGATGAATCATTAATAACAGCACTACTCTACCAAACATGAGAATACTACAGTGAATTAAGTCAGAAGATAACTGTTAGAGTTTGATTACTAAATAACCTAAGCAATGCTTTAATATTTTGTTTTAATAATTTTAATCGGTTACATTTCATTATAAATTGTGTTCCTTTAATCGTTATCATTAAAAATATATACATATGATTTAATATTATATACATAATTATTATAATATAATATATTATATATATATATATATATATAAATATATATATATAAAACTATAACCTTGACAAACATTGCAACACCATTCGCGGCGATCCCAAATATTTTCAATTTATAGTTTGAAACTAAATTCTTTGCAGTAGGTAGATTACTATATTTAGTATGTTAAGCAAGTATTTGTATTAAAATACATAATTCTTCCATTAATGGATTAAATAGCTAAGCCATCGTAGTTGTTAAATAGAGTTGTAGCTGCATCTAATTATCATAATCTTAAAATTTACACCTAGTCACAGGAATCGAACCCTAGACCTTTTGAGTTAGTACATCAAAGCTCTTAACACTGAGCCTTTCAGGATTTGACCTGTGCTATTGGCAACATAAAGAAACCTTATGGAAACAAATTCCCCCTGGCATCCCTCCAACAAGAGCCCCTGCACCTAATCCAGTGGCTGTGTGGCTTAACGCGCTACTTTCCCAGTAGACTAGACCGCCAATGACGGACAGATCGTGGTTCGAATCTCGGTCTAGTATCCTGAGGGTGGTTTTTTCCAAAATGGTTTTACATTCCCCCTCCACGCGAATGTGGGTACACTTTCTATAAACACAACCTTCCTAATTCCTATAACTATTAGCGTAATTAGTACTTAAGCGTAAAGCCCGAAAGGTTAGTAGGACACGGTGCTTTAAGAAACGGTCCCTGGATCCGACTTTGATTGGTAGAGAATGGCATTCTTGAAATATATCAAAAATTTCTAATAATTAAAAACACTCTTATGTCCGCCTTAATTGAATTATTGTTTGACTTGAATGAACCCAGGTGAATGTGCATCCTGTCCGTGTGGCACTAAACCTCCAGAGAATCCCAGGTCTTGGGGACAACTTGGAGAAGGTCCAGAAGGTACTCGAACTGATGAGCGAGCGCGAGATGAAGAGAGGCCCGGAGACCAACGAGGTGATGGCCTTCAAGTTCCACTACCTCTCATTTGTGGTGGCAGAAATCTCCCGCTGCCGGAAGAGGCAGCTCGCCCTGCAGCGCGACAAGTCGGCGGAAGAGAGCATCGGTAAGAGAGGCGACGAAGCAGAGGAGAAGAAGCTGGACCCTACCGAGTCGTTTGCCAAGAAGATGCTCAAGAGTAGCCGGTCCGGCCCGGCGGCCGCCTTAGAGTTCCAAGAGAGCTTCCTCCGGGAGTGCGTTCGGGAATTCCCCTACCGCGAGTGCACCATCTTCCGTCAGATGGTGACCAGCTTGGCGCAGAAAGATTCTCCAACGGCTTTAAGCATCGTCTCCGCCGCTATCAACGGCCAGCGCGGGTTCACAGATAACACAGTGTTTTGTTGGACTTGCGGGCAGGAAGGTGCTCCGAAGAAGTGTTCCAAGTGTAAGGCAGTGCAGTATTGTGACCGAGAATGCCAGCGGTTGCACTGGTTCATGCACAAGAAGGCTTGCGCCCGACTGTCAAAGGAACCCACCAATAAGGCTCCTGCGGTTAGTGCCAGCAGCTTATCTTCTGAACTACAGAGTTTGGAAGTGAACTAGGTTTATTATGTGTACCTTGTATATTTTTTCTAACTATGGTAGTAGAATTTGAATTTTCTAAAAAAAAAGTTTTCTAATATTCTTTAAAGGAAAAATATTAGGGGTGTATGAAGCTTAGAAAACTTTGACTTCAAATATTCGTCAACTTTAATTTGAAAGTAAAAATCCAGAGCTGATAATCGCAAAGCTCCACAGCACTATAAATAGTTAACTCTAAAAGACACATTTGTCAAGTTTTTTCATTTTTTGTATACACATCTAAAAATTAATATTCACATGACTAAAATATCATCATCATTATTAACTGTTTACAGCCTCTGGTCAGGTCAGTTTAGTAAAATGTCGCCACCTTTTTCCTTTAATCATTTCCATTATTCTCTCACGTACACATTGTCTGCTATCTGCCCACCCCATCTCTTTCTTAGTGTCAATGGCGATCTTTTTCTACATACTTCACCTCCGTTCTCTTTGGCATCATCTCCTTTTCCATCCTCATTGAATGTCCATACAATCTATACCTTGCTTCCTCTACTATCTCATGTACTCCCTGTACCCCCTTTCTTTCCCGGATAACTTTATTCCTAATCCCGTTTCTCCTTGTGACAGCTAACATGATCCTCACAATTTACATAACTAAAATATAATATAGTTAAATTACATGCTGAGATAATATATCTTATCGACTTGGAATGAAATATATTAATCAAGTTTGTAATAAAACATTTTGTAAATGATATTTAATATCTAAGAGGTTATATAGTTAAATAGTTATAAAACTTTTATACNCCCCCCCCCCCACCCCTCAACATCAAACACTCATTTAAATATTCAAACTTTGAATTGGCTTTGAGAATATTTCATCTCTTTCGATTTGACTTTGCTTCAAATTAAAAAAAAGCAAACTTCACACACCCCTAAAAAATATGATTACTAAACCCAGCTTTAAATAACTTTTAATACACTGCCATTGGATGGTTCTAAAGGAACTCTTTCGTTGATACACACATTTCAGTATCAACATTCTACAAATGAGCTGAGTTTTATAATCTCATCCCCACATTTATTTAGTTTAAAGTTTTATTTTGTAGTATCATTTTTTTATAGGTTTTTACTCTCCATTTTTTGTATGATATGTATTTGTGTCATGAATGTTTGTTTTTTGGTCTTATCTGAAATAAATAAATAAATAAACATATTACAATAATGTGTTACCTCTTACTCAACCAATGATGACTATTCCCGTACAGTTGGAAGGTTTTCTAATTTGAAGCAGGGATGTTTGATATTATAGAAGTTAAAACTTTTTTTTAATAAGCTACACCAGAGATTCCTAACCTTTTTAGTTAGAAGAAACCCTTAAAATATGTAGTTAAATCTTTGGGAACACTATCTGGTTTACACATATTAGGTTCGGCAAGGTTGAATTACAAAATATATGTTTAAACCAATAGAATTAATAAATAATAAAATGAATTAGTGCCTAATGGCTTGGAAATGTATAATAGTACAGTGTAGAAACACTACGATAATGCAAACCTCTTTTCACTTTATGAGGTAATTATATTATATTTGGAAGAAGATATAGGAAAGGTGGATAGAAACATAACAAAGGGACACACACATTGGCTTTTACAATGAAAAGAAGAACACAGTTCACACTTTACACTGCTGCCAATGGACAAAGAGGTAATGGTTGCCTCTTAAAGAAAATCGATAGTCACCTCCGAATCCCCCGACCTAGGTTTCATTCTATTGGAACTCATCAGGGAGGAATGTGAAGTTGCTTTGTGCGTTTCACACCCCTTCCTGATAAGTTCTGATAAAACCTAGGTCAGGGGATTGGGAGGTGACAATCGATTTTCTTTAAGAGGAGCCATTACCTCTTTGTCCAGTGTCAGCAGTGTATAGTGTTAGCTGTGTTCTTCTTTTCATTGTAAAGGCCATATTGTGTTTGTCCTTCTTTTATATGCTTCTAGCCACCTTTCCTATACCTTCTTCAGTTCTTTAAAGGAAGTGATAGTGAAGGAAGCCAACCCGAAAGGATAGTTAGGTCTAGATAGCGACAAACACACTTCTCTCTTCATTTCTTCTTAAACTATTACCCTTCTCCAGTTACATGTTGTTTAAATTTTTGGGAGTATTCCTTTTATCATTTGAAGAGAGAAATTGAAAAAACACAAAGAAAGCTATGCTGTGGAACTACATGCTTCTAGAATAATTTGAAATATGTCTCTTATTTGGGTTTTGTGTGTTTTCAATGTTTCCCTTCAATTATTATTAGCACCGCGTCTTACTACCCGTTCGGGTTATGCGCACCTACGCTAATGTGTAATGATAGGGTGAATGTTAAATGAAATGGAGGACCTACAGTTTAACGTGGAATCCGAACCACGGTGGAGGCCTAGCATTCCCCACATTCACAAGTTGTGATTAATACACGTCTTGTCGGAGGTGAAGGAAGAGGTTTGGCAATCAGATAAATCTGTGCCGGGACCTAGGATTGAACACCAGACCTCCAGCACAGAAGTCTGATACCTTAGCCCTAGACCATCAGGTCACCTTTCCCTTCAATTGATAAAGGAATATTTCCAAAAATTTAAACACTGTGTAACTGGAGAAATGTAATAGTATAATAGTTTAAGAAGAGAAGAAAAGATGGGAGAAGTGTGTTGGTTTCTAACCTCACTTTTAATATTATTACAGGCACTCTTTATCTTCTTCATATACAGCAGTCCCATGGCTTCTTTGGTGCTGACTGACAGCTCACAGCCGACTTCTGACAGTCGACATTTAGGTATAATACCTAAATTTTGACCGTCAGAAGTGACAGCTGCTAAACACGTGTTTTTTGCAGATCATATGGTTCGGCGTAGGGATACATAATTTGGTCTAGTAACTTTTCAAAGCTTTTAGCTGTCAGCTGTAAGCTGTCATTCAGCACCAAAGAAGTCATGGGGCTGCTGTACACGAGTTCTATTTCTAAATTGTCCATAAATTATGGACAAGCCAATAAAAATAAAAGCTTATACAAATTCTCCAGGAACCCTGTTTTGGAACCACTAAGATACACCATTCTTTCCATAAATATTCCCTTTCAATTACCTATGTATTTTTGAAAGTAAGAAGTTTTCTTATTTGAAATAAAATGTTTAACACCTTTTAAAACAGCCTGTTGATGTAGCCTTGTTAGACAGGTAGTTGATATATCTACTTGTCTTATTTAGTGTTGCATCGTTTTGTATTTTTAACACTTAACACATTCCTAACTTGATTATAATTGGGGCTAGGACTCCTTAGTAAGGAACATTGGGCGAAATAAGACTAGAAATAAAGAGGTTTGGGCAAGAGTTGGACTACAGGGGGTGTATGAGATTGTATGGACTTGTAACGAGGATTGAAAAGGAAATAATCCCAAGGAGGGTGATCAAGTGGAAGTTTGGAGGGAAAAGGCCGCAAGGAAGACTAAGTGAGAGATAAGAGAAGCAGATAACAACAAATGTGTGAGAAAAGAATAGAGGAGAGTTCTTAAGCCAATGACTCAAAGGCTGGTTTGATGCGATTTATATCAATCCTGCGCTGGGCATGTACTCAACTTTTTTTTTTTTTTGCTGGTTAGTGGTGCCTGCACCATCTGGTAGAAATACCATGTACTTGGTCATTTGGGAAGAGTGATGGTTCCTTGCTGCCTTCCACGCTGAATTTCTCTGAGCGAATGCAAAAGTGCCTACCACTTTTGCCGGAAAAGTATTTTCATGTATTTTATGGGGTTCCTTTACACACAACAATTGACATGGGACTGACGACTTTTACTTCCCTTCCAAAATAAGTTATGCAACAGATTTTTATCGTTCAAGAAAAATCCGTCGACCTCGGTTGAGTTTGAACTCAAGAATTTCAGGTCCTGCGGCGAGCATTTGACCCCAAGACTTGAGGTCGACGGACAAGAGTCGGAGAGTAGGAATGGTGGAAGCAAAGAGAGAGATGAAGGCATTTTACTAATTTGACCCGGCTACGGGCTGAAAACACTTTATGATGATGAGTACGGAATGCAACATAGGACAACATAAGTGTGATGGGACTTTCACGATGGTAGTCATGTCAAGTGGGATGTTCGATGTACAATCCTTTGCCCTTTTTATCTTCCACTAGTAGAAATTAAATACCGTCACTGGTTGCCAAGCAGTCTTAAAGTGAGTCATGAACAAGGTCGCCATCAACGAGGTGATCTGGGATTTAATTGCATTGAGAAAGGCTTTTGTACCGATTTCCCCCATTTTTTTTTTTTTTACTGATGTGGCTGCACTTGCTGTAAAATATCCTCCAAATTACTCCTCAGATTTTTATTAATAACTGAAGCTGTCCAACACCTTGGCTCAATCGGTAGTGTGTCTGTCAACTGAGCTAAGAGTCCTTGGCATAGTCGAAAAATTTTATAATGGGAAATATGCGTTTCCCCCTTTCTCAGTGATAAATTAACGGCCAGGGGGCTGGGTGTTGTGTCTGATATATATATGTAAGTTAGTTTATGTCATATTCTGTTATAATCAACCTGTTCTGAAAGTGCACATGAAATACCTGGATTTTTTTTTCTTATCTTCTTATCTTTTTACATCCATCACTGTTTACATCCTTTGCCTGAGTCAGTTTTTTTTATTCAAGCCATATATTTTCCACTACCGGCTTGCTAGGTCTGTCCTTGCTAGGTCTGTCCTTGCTAGGTCTGTCCTTGCTAGATCTGTCCTTTCTAGGTCTGTCCTTGCTAGGTCTGTCGTAACTTCATATGTCTTATAATCTAACTTAAGACTAGGACAGGCACAACATCCAGTCCCCGGTTGTTAATCCATCACTGTGAAAGGGTAAACCCACATTTCACCAATGATAAGTTTTTCGGCAATGCCGGGAATCGAAGCCAAGACCCTTAGCTCAGTAGACAGACATGCTACCGACTGAGCTAATGTAGTGGATCGAATAACTTTCTGGAAGTTCTTTTTTCCAAACAAAATCACACTATATAGTAGGGTTCTGCTATGTAAAAAGAGCTTTAATTAAATTGGAATTAGGGATGGTTAGGGGAGTAATCACAATTGATCAAATATTCAAACATTAATTTAATTCATTTTTATTTTAAAATCTCTTTATAATTCAATTGGGACACCAGAAAATAGATTAATTAATGTGTATTTTAACATTGGTACATTGTTACCCAGGCCAAAACAATATATGAGCCTACCTCAATTTATTATAATAATTATGTTATAAATTTATACACACAATACTACCATAGTTATTATTTAAATAAAATAATTATATAAATAAAGTACTTAATTAAATTGAAATGACAGTCTTTGTTTTGGTCACAATTATATTAAAATAAGTTTTTTAACAACTTTTTTAGATTAATAATGCTTATTTGGTTTTTAAATAACAAAATTTGATTAATCTCTTAATATGAGTTTAAAAATCAGTAAGCCTACTAGATTTACTACAATTATATATTAAATCTTTAAATACTGAAATAGCCCATTTAACTTCAAGTTATAGCCACCTTAAAACATTCTTAAACCAATTAAAACAAAGTCATAATTCTCTTATTAAAATAACGAGAATGTAATAATTTAAAATAAAATAAAAGAGATATATAATATTTCTCAGAATAAAGAAAAGGGGGGGGGGGACTAGAATTAATTCTTAACAATTATTATATAATAATTTTATGTTATCTGTTACAAGGAGAAACAGGATTAGGAATTAAGCTATCCGAGAATGATTGGATTACAGGGAGTACATGAGACAATAGAGGAAGCAAGGCTGAGGTGGTATGGACATGTAATGAGGATGTTGGAGTACATGAGATCGTAGAGGAAGCAAGAGTGAGGTGGCATGGACAAATGAAGATGTTGGAATACATGAGATAGTAGAGGAATGCAAGACTGAGATGGTATGGACATGTAATGAGGATGTTGGAGTACATGAGATAGTAGAGGAAGCAAGACTGAGATGGTATGGGCATGTTTAATAACGTTTGACTGATCTTTCGTCTTGTACTGTTGGCATATGTAGCTCTCTCCACCATTGATCAAATATTTTCACGTACTCCCGAAAGGCCTGGTACGTAACCCATGTAGGGAACTGCTGATTTAGCTCCTCATTTGTCTTCATGAGGCTGAGCTTTACACTGTTCCAGACCCACTGCTTCACATAAATTCTGGAAGTGCTCGGAATCGAACCTGAGACATCTGTATCCAGGAACTCTGACCACAAGGTCACATAGGTGGTCTCTATAAACCATTTAATTATTCACATGTTTTAGTTTGAGGTTAGAATTTTGAATAAAATAGTGCTAAACCCAAATTTGAGATTTATTTTGATTTGAAATTTCAGATCAATTTCAAATATTTTTAATTGAATACAAATTTTAGATTTGTACTTTTTTGATGATTAACAGAGTCTTATTTTTATCAGAATCTGACTAAACAGCTGTCTCATTATTCCTATGGCCTTAGATTAAGTGATTAATATTGCTTTTGTTAAAAGCATCATTAATCAAATAAAACATTTAACAAAGTTCACTACGCTAATATTCATTTAATTTTGATTCAATTCAATTTTCCACATTTTTTTATGGCTTGAAACTGAAAAAAATAAGCAAGAAAGTCTCGAAGGAGTGATTTCTTTTAGTCAAACTTATCTTAATGTATTTAAATAATAAATTCAGGCGCTTAGCATGGCTGTTTATTAAGCGCCTGGGACCTATTAGATTATAATAGACACCAAACAAACTACATATATATCCTACCTGATAAATATTTATTCTAAATCATAATTACAGATTTGAAAATTAATTTCTTTTTTAAGACATAGAAGGTCAAGGCCTAAAATAGGTACTGTGTCACATTCAGTTAACTTTTAGATAATCAATTCCTACCCAAGTAATTAATCAAAATACAATTCTTCATTAGAATTAAGCAAGACTCACTTTGGTGGCAGCATTGTTTAAGGCGCTACTCTCACAATAGACTAGACCGCCAACGAAGGGGAGATAGTGATTCAATCCTGGTAGGGTGTACTGAGGATAGTTTTCCCTAAAAAGGTTTCCCACACTTCACACAAATGTGGGTACATTTTCTCTAAATTCAATCCTCCTCATCCTTAACTCATTAGCATAATTAGTACATAAGTGTTTAACTCTAATGGGTAATAAGACGCGGTGCTAAAAAAAATTAAGAAAGATTGAAATAATTCTTTTTAACACTGTTTGGGTTTTACATATATACTTATCACGCTAGTGTGGTGTGGTAAGGGAAATGTACCTCTAATGGCGTGGAGAGAGAGTGGAAAACCATTTAGTATAAAATATGTTCTGTACACCCTACCAGGATTCTAACCCCGATCTTCTCTTCATGGGTTATCTGGTCTGCAGCTACCGAAACGGATTTATTTTATTTAACTTTTAAAAATACTTCTCATGAGTTCTTTAAACAAAACATTCCTTTGTAAAATGTTTCCAGGTATTTCACTTAATTCCAATATCTACTATTAAATTCAGAAAGTTGTTTTACAACGTAACAACTGTGTCAAGTTGAATTACGTATCCAAGCTGCTCGTCCGTGGTGTGAGCTGAGCTTTGACACCAGAGGTCGGAGTTTGATTCTTATCAAGTACACCAACAATAGATTTTTCACAGTGTCAGTTTTAAAGTTTAATAGCTTGAATTGAACTTGAAAGGATTTAAATCAAATTTAAATACAGCTCTTTGGTTTGGATCTAATAAAACTGCACATTGTAATAGCAATGGTAATGAAGAACGCTTTTCCAATACAAATATTTTTAGTAACAAAAAGAAATATTTTAAAATTAATAAGAATACTTACTTTTGTAACTGCATTAGTTTTGTATTATGAGTTATATAATTAAAACTATGAATATATATTTTATGTATACATTAAATTACACTAACTCTTCAAGGGAAAATGTTTACCTCAAATTGTATTTATTTAATTGGTCTTGTAGTTATTATCTGCACAATGAAGTAAAAAGCAGTAGGCATTACAAATACTTTGACTAAGCTACGATAAGATACACCATATATAAAATTATGATATATATATATATATAATGTAACATTACAAAACATCATCTCTTTGTACAGTTGACACAAAATTTACCAATGGCTGGATTTGGCTAATTTTGTGTTTTATATTATATAACCAGTATGAAATTTGCATTTCTATAAAATGGAATTACATTAAAAACAATATTACTAATCTATATTATGATGGAACACTTTTCAGTTTACTTGTTATGTGTATAGACACAAACATAGATAAATCCTACACTATATAGACTTACATGTTACATAAAATATATGTTTTATATTGTAACAAATTTCATGAAACACAAATATAGATCAACAGACAACACATGTAACAAATAAAACAATCTAAAGCTATCATTGGTGCATAATTTAAAGTTTTCTTTACCTATTGCAAACACACGTTGAATTTCTACCTCATCACTTTATGTACACAAAAGACTATACAAACTTTATAATATATCAGAAATATGAATATATACATGTATTTGTAACCATAGTAGTTATATATATAAAAAAAATTATTAAATATGTGGCATTTGTGTTTCTACATTTTACAATATCAAACATATACATTATTTTTTAACTATATTTTACTATGTAAGTAATTGTATTTCTATGCCTCTCTTGTTAACCAATCATTATTTGTTATTTTTTTATTAAATTCAACTAACATCTTAGTAACATCCAGCTAAATATATTTATTTTACCAAAATTTCATGACTGCTATTGTAATAATAGAGTTGAACAAAACATAGTATACAAATTAATGTACCTACACTTTAAGAAGCTATTAACAAAACGCAAGATATAAATGTACATTTTAAGAAACTATGGATAAAACACAAGATGCACATGTACATTTTAAGAAGATAACATCAACATCAGTAAGTAAGGTTTATATTTTTCCACAAAAATGTGTTTTGATTATGTTTTAAGGAAATATGTGAATGTTTCAATAATATACATTACATTTTCTCCATACTTATGTATATAGAAACAAACATGAAATATAGTTTGAGGTGAAATAATAAAACCCGCCTCGGTGGCGTAGTTGGCTAACGCGCTTGTCGGACTGCTGAGGACGGGGAGATCGAGGTTCGAATCTCGGTCGGGTGAACTGGGAGTGGTTTTTCCTAAACGATTTTCCACTCTCCCTCCACGCAAATGCGGGTTCACTTCCTTCTAATTAAACCTTCCCAATTCCTAATCCATTAGTGTAATTAGTACTTAAAGCGTATAACCCGAACGGGTAGTAAGACGCGGTGCTAAAAATATTATGAAATAATAAAAATTAACCAACAAGATTTGTTCAATGGTGAAACTTTGTTCCAATGCTTACAAATAAATTAGAAACTTTATCAATGATAAAAGGGCATAGGAGACAGATATTAAGTTTGTATGCTGCAATATAAGAACGATGAGAAGTGATAGAATAAGGAAGAAAAAAATCAATGAACTGATCAACATGGAAAAAAACTACACGAAATATAAGTGTAGACAAGACTGGAGTTGTATGGTTGCATGAAGATAATGGAGAGTAAGGTAATATTTGAAAGTGTAGTGGAGGAATGCGAAATAGGAGACATAGATGATGAAGGAAGATTAGAAGGGATGTGTGAGACTCAAAAATATCTAAAAAAAATTTGAGAAAAAGGATATCTCAATCTCATCTCTAAAGTTCAAAAATAAATCTTGAAAATTCGGGAAATTAAAAAAAAAAAAGCAAATAATGGCCTAAGAAATTAAAAGACCAAACCAGGAATTTATTATTTCCAATAATACCGTGTTAACCCAAAAATAGGCCGCATTCCCACCCAAAAAAACAGTTTTTATTAAGAAAGGTTTTAGTTATAAATGTTGTTTTTCAATATCAAACTTTGATAATATAAGCTTTTACACTACAAAAATTAAATTATAAATGGTGTTCATTGTAACTACCTTTCACTATTTTATTAATTGCATTTAAAATGTGTATGAGTTATATCTCAAGGGAATGAATGAACTCTAATACAATCTAAAACATGTGCTAGCTCAAATGTCAAGAGGGAACTCTATAAAATATACATTTACTTTAATAAACATAATTTACATTTTTGTACTGTTAAAGGACATTTTCTCGTCTTATTCTCATGTCTCAATACTTTCTTATATTCCCGTCTAGAGGATCGTCTCGAATTGAAAAAATAGTTCTCACACATCCCTACAGATTATTAGATTCGAGAGGGGAAGAAATAATAGTATGAGGATAGGCTTTTTTTTGCATATTCTTCTTCTGTCTTTGCTCGGGTTATATGCACGCTAATCTGTTGGAGACGAAGGTTGAACATAATCTATTTGTTCTACTAGGCAGAATGAACACACAGATAAAAAAATAGTAATAATAAATCTACTTATCCAACATGTAAGTTAATTGTTGCATCTATGTATTACTCAAATTTATCTGTACGTTTGGGAGATTGGCCCCTTGGTTGTGAAAGTTAACGCGGCTGTTCTTAAACATTGTAATTAATATACACCCACCTCGGTGGCGTAGTTGGCTAACGCGCTTGTCGTGTTGAGCTCGACTGCTGAGGACGGGGAGATCGAGGTTCGAATCTCGGTCGGGTGAACTGGGGGTGGTTTTTCCTAAATGGTTTTCCACTCTCACTCCACGCAAATGTCGGTTCACTTCCTCTAATTCAACCTTCCCAATTCATAAGTCCATAAACGTAATTAGTACTTAAAGCGTATAACCCTAACGGGTAGTAAGACGCGGTGCTAAATAATATTATTAATTAATATAAATTTTAGATTATTCAGACACAGATAAGCAAGAATACACTTGTCTGCAAAACACACTACTCACACGTGTTTGATTAATACTGACAACAATAGAATGTTCCTGACAGGTTGGTAATCCTATAATTTAAAACTAGTTGACAAATAAAGATATAATATGCAACATTAAGAATTTGTTTTAGCTCTGATTTGTGCCATGTGGGAATTATTTGTATTTTGTTTAACATAATCAGATAAATAAATTGATGGTATACATGGTGTTTATAGGTTTACAAATATTATTTTTTGCTTTTTGTTGTATAAAAATATGAAGAGATACATTTATATTTTGTCTCTTAATATAGTTGATTCATTACTAAGATAATAACATAAGCCTGGTAATGATATTAATTATCCTATTAAATATTTTTTTTAAATTCACATAATTATGTAAACTAATGTGATATTTAATTTTTGTTCATAAAATTAAATTATGTTGGTCTAATGAATAAAATAACTAAACATTTAATAAAACTTTGACAAGTTCATTAAGCTACACTTGTTAATTTTAATCAATGCCATTTATTGATTATATAAACAATTAATTAACTGGAAAATTTAGGTCACAAGGACTTTAGAATGTGATTTGAAGATAAGAAAGTGAAGTTAATCTTCTCTGAATATACTAATAAAAACATTATTTTTATAATGAAGTATAAAATTCCAATCAATATGAGATATCGGATTCAGGAGAATTTGACAAGACTTTTTAAGATGCAAAAACGATTTCTCTAACACATAAATGAATCGAATAAATTGAAAAATGACACCTGTACATAGGAATCTAACCCTTTGGATAAGCATGTTAATGCTCTACCACTGAGCTATCTTGTGATCAAGATAATTCTTCACTCATATTTTAAGGCAGAGTCTGTGATTGATGTGTGAATATCATTAGCTATTAAAACATATCGTTGATATTACAGCGACCAGTGACTCGGTTGTAGTTTTATGCTACCAATAGTGCAAATACCTTGTACATTCCAAGCAAATTAAGACGAAAAGCATTGCTTTCTTCCAACATAAATGAATGTTAAAGTGATGCTTTAAAATATTATGTAATATCATCCCTGAAAGATATTCTATATACGTTGTATATGCATGTGTCGGTATAAAATTAAGACCTGTGGTGATCATTGTATTTACAACAATGATAATAATGTCCCAAAGACAACTATTTTATACTAGTCATATTTGATTGTTTTAATAATATTTTAACTAGATATATAGAAACTAGTTAATATAACTACAGGTGTGCGAGTAGTTAAAAATTCAAGTTTGATTCAAGTTTTAATAAGTTAGGTGTTAGAAATCGACTTGAAAACCCTTGTGTACTCAAAAATTTCGATTTTAGCTAATATAGTTTGAGTTGAGTATATTTTATTCAAATTTAAGACCTTATTTCATAGCAAACAGTCCTCAATATTATATTTTGTCTGATTAAAAAAAAGGTGTAACTTTTATAACAATATTAAATTCATAAATCCAAATATGTAAGATTATAAACTTTTTTCACATTAAATTATAATTATAAAAAAAAATGTATATAATTTATATATTATTTAAGTTTATTACAGCAATATATCATGAAATATTTGCAGGACAAATACTGCTCTATATTACCCAAACTCGTCTAAAACATTATATTTTCACTCAAACTTGAGTCAAATTCGACTCAAAGTGGAAAATATCTACTCGCACTCATCTAAATATAACATTAAACAATTATATCTTACATTAAGCTCATGTTCTGACTTAGTGATTGATTTTGATCCTATCATTTTATGTAGAAACAAAACATAAATTCTAACGTACAAAAGTATTCTTTCTAGAATATATATATATATTTAAATATGTTGACTTTTCACGAAAGCTCTAAAATATCACTATAATTCAGTAGACAAATAACAAACATGATGGTAATATCACTGTACAATAAAGCATGCGTTGGCTGCGGCTATTTAATTCTACTCCACTTAAATTAGTAGCTCGTAAACTGTTTCCAAGAACGTTAAATATTGGGCGAAGGGGGCATCGGCGGGACATTATTCTGTAGCCTGGAAGTAAAGGCAAAACATTAGGTAGTTTTTAGATGTATAACATAATATGAAAGGGGGACGGGGGAAGAGGAAGAGGCAAAGGTGCTCGCTTGGGATATTCATTGATTTTCTGGTTCGAATCACGTTGGTCCAATTTTTTTTCATCCCAAGGGCCTAATCTGACTTGTTTGCACTGCAGGCCGAAGATAAATTTAGTAAACCCCATCAACTTAATATAAGCTTACAAACAACACTTAATAAACAATTATTCTCAATACCTTTATAATGAATTGTATTTTTGGTTGGTATAATCTTTCAAATTTTACTTGTTTTTCAATTCCTCAAAACTGTATTATGGAATATGCACACGCACACACTTTACAAAACAACTCGACATTATAAATATATATTTATACATATTTTTATTAATCAAATAAATATATAATAAAATACAATCGTAACCAAATTTATATTTGAATTATTAGCTGTTTCATATCTGTCACCAAGGGTTTCACTTTCATTTTCCTTTTAGGATACTGTGAGGGCCACATTTTCAGGGAGTGCAGGCCACCAGTTGTACCCCACTGGTCTAGATAAAAGTAGTTTTCGAACAAATCGCCTTGTACTTACACTATCGGCGTTATTGTATGCCTAACTTAACAAGGGGGTCAACTTCATTATTTGAAGACACCCCAAACTTATTTGCCGCCTAGTCTCCACAAAGTCGTAAAACCTTCTTATGCCCTTGGATATGAAGGTTTAAAGGTAAACCATGTGTTGAGAAAACATTCCTCAGGTAGTATTTTTTTTAAGCACCGCTTCTTACTACCCATTCAGGTTATACACCTATGTACTAATTACGCTAATGGTTTTAGGGATTAGGAATGTTATATTCATAGGAAGTGTATTGCGTGGAGGGAGAGTGGAAAACCAACCTCAGTACACTCGGCCATGACTCGACCTTCAATCTACCCGTCATCGACAGTCTAGTCTATTAAGAGAGTAGCGTGTTAGACGATGCGCCCACTTAAGTGGGTCGCGGGTAGTATTAACAAGCACCACACATATTGGTGCCATTTAATTGTAACCCCAGGCTTTCACCGTGGTTCGGATTCCACGTTAAACTGTAGGTCCTTCATTTCATCTCACAATCACCCTACCATTACACATTAGCGTAAGTGTGTATAACCCGAATGGGTAGTAAGACGCGGTGCTAATAATAATAATAATAATAATAATAATAATAATAATAATTGTACCCCTTCCTTGTGGTGTAACCAGGATGAGATAAGTAGGTCACATGCCCTAGGTGCCAAATTGATTTGCAACAATATACAAGTTTCATTTTTTATAACAAAAAAAATGTGTATTTTGTTTTTTTTATTATTTTATAACAGGTACTATAACATGTAACCAGTTTGATCACTAATATGTATAGACAAAATTTCTAAAGAACAGTTGCCTTGGGCACCCTCAATCCCCCCCAACAGAGTTAGGGCTCTGCCTCTCCCTACCTTACCTTTCAAACACTTTCAGCCACAGGTGAGGAGGTGAGTTTCACCTGCGTTAAGTCCGTCTGAACCCCGTTCATGGCAGCCATTTGTTGGTCCCGCCACGGCGTCGTCAAGAACTTCAATCTCTTGAGGGGCAAAAATATATAGACAAGATTTAATTAGGGTATTTTGAAATAATGTTACTAACAAGGTGTAAACAGAATTTTGTAAAACTTATTTAATTACTCTTAATGACCTTTTCATGATTATATACAACACAAAAAAAGAAGAAGAATAAGAAGAAAGAGAGGAAGAAAAAATGCTCACACAACCTTGTCATTATCTATATTTATACTAATATTATAAAAAGGAAAAATTTGATTTTTTGTTTGTAATGGATAAACTCAAAAACTACTGGACCGATTTAAAAAATTCTTTCACCAATATAAAGCTACATTATCAGCGAGTAACATAGGCTATATTTTATTTTGAAAATTTAATTTATTCCTCATAAAAATGTCGATAGTATATTATATAATTGTCCTCCACCATTATTCCTCAAAGTTTGACTTATCCTCACGAAAATATCCTGTATATATAGAGATTACTCAGAAATGTTATTGAATTAAAGTTTGAATAATGTATCAATAGCATAAGTTACATTACTGATTTGTTTAAATTTTACTTTTGATTGTTAGTTTATGACTACCAGTACTAGTACTAAATAAAAATACTGTTTCATAATTCCAAATCAAAATGTCTGAGCTATAATTTTATTTCTGCTTTATAGAAAATGAAATGGTCCAAACCCTCAACCTACCTGCATGAAAGTGCCTGGTGTGGTAGCCATCTTGAATATAGCCATGCCTGGAATCATTGCGACACTGGAGCCCGCGATGAACCAGCCAAGAACATTAGCCCACAAGGGGTACACATACTCGTCATATGTGAGAGGCTCATACCCAACTAATCCATACACGATGATAAACTGTGAACAAATTCAATACAAAACATTTTATGCATGACCCGCTTTGGTGGCAACATAGTCTAAGGCATCACTCTCGCAAGGGACTTAACTGCTGAGGTTGCTGTTGCTGTTGTGGTTCGAATCCTGGTTGGGTGTACTGAGTGTTTTTTTTTCCTAAATGGTTTATCGATCTCTCTCCGTGCAACTGCAGGTACATTTCCACTAAATTCTAACACCCTCGTTAGTATTCCAAAATAACTTAATATTCATCCTCATAAAATTCCCTTGGATTGTATAGCTGTACTCACTTAATAAACATAAATAGCATTAAAACATATTATTATTAGGTGTCCTGTCTTACGACAGGTCCATTCATTTTGTCAGTGAACTTAGACCGCCAATGTGCCCTGTCCTCTGCCTCCTCCTTCAGCTCCCAGAATTATCTTCTTTCCTTCAAGTCATCTAAAATTTTAGCCCTCCTCCTTACTAAGTTACTTTTTCCCTCAACCTTTCCTTCTATAATTACTATTAAAACAGAGAGTTAAAAATAAAAGTTTTACAAACATGTCAGTCACGCAACAAAGGGAAATTTAATTTTTGGTTGTTGTATGAAACTATAAGTGTGGTATTGTGTGTTTATAGCAACAGTTGTGTATTCAGTGCCTGTAATAACAAGGCATCTAANTCCTAGAATGATCCCAAAGTCCTGGATCAGTCTTCTCAACCAGAGTAGGTCTGATGAGGCGGTTGACAGGGAGACAAACTCTGACTCCGTTGAGCTCAGGGCGACTGTAGTCTGCTTACGTGTAGTCCAACCAACAGTGGCACCATAAACTTGGAATAGGTACCCAGAAGTAGATTTACGACCATCGCTGTCACTGGCCCAGTCTGCATCAACGTAGGCCCGTAAGGCGACATCACAGTTCTTCGGAAAGAAGAGACCAACTTCAAGTGTTCCTTGAATGTATCGTAGTATTCGCTTGAGTCCAATCCAATGTGCTTCTGTTGCATTGCTCTGATATCGGCTGTAGAAATTCACTGAGAAACTCAGATCAGGGCGAGTGTAGAGCATCACATGCATCAAACTACCAACAAGCTCACGGTACGGTTTTTTTTGTATTATGCACTCTGATGTAGTTATTTCAGGTGGTTTTGCCTCCATTGGTGTCTTAACAGGTTTGCACTGTTCCATACCAAATTTCTTGAGAACTTTCTTCAAGTAGGCTGTTTGGCTAATGAACATACCATCAGATTTCTGATCAATTTTTATACCTAGAAAGCTGTGCAAACCTCCAAGATCCTTCATCTCGAATTCTGACATAAGACATGTTTTGATGTCATTCAACTTCTGCAGATTGTTCCCTGCCAGAATGATGTCATCTACGTAAACCAAAAGGTAAGTTTTGATGCTGTTGCTGAAGTCGAAGTACACACACTTTTCGTTTTCAGACTGCTTAAATCCGAGAGAATTCACAAATTTGTCAAGTTTAGCATTCCACTCCCGTGGTGCCTGCTTCAATCCATAGAGGGTCTTGTGTAACTTACAAACAAGGTTGCTGTCAGTTACGAAGCCAGGTGGCTGCTTCATATACACCTCTTCAGAAAGGTCTCCATGTAGGAATGCATTTTTCACGTCCAACTGGAAGGCAATTAGATCTTCTTTGTTTATGATGGCAAGCAGGGTTCTGACAGTAGTTAAATGGGCTACGGGTGAGTACGTTTCATTGTAGTCAAACCCTTTCTTCTGTGCACAGCCCTTCACCACCAACCTTGCCTTGTACCTGTCAAGCTGTCCATTTTCATCCTGCTTCATTTTGAAGACCCACTTGCAGTTGATAGCTCGTTTGCCAGATGGCAGCTCAGTAAGGGTCCAGGTCTCATTTTTTTTTAATGAGTACATCTCTTCCTCAACTGCAGCCATCCATTGTTGGGCATCATCTCTACTATGGATGTCCTCAAAGGTTTCTGGTAAGTTGTCAATAAATGACTCAGCACCAAGAGCCAGTGCGACATAGTCATTTAGGTACGCTGGTGCAGTGCGAGGTCTCGTGCTCCTCCGCAGAGGTTCAAGTTCCTCGTCAGGTCCAGGGGTCTCTTCTACGTCAGAAATAGTCTCTGGTTCTCCTCCTGAAGACAGCTCCTCCTGCATTTCCTCAGTAAAAACTTCATTTGGAGTCGAACCGATGACCTCAGTAGTTTGAGAGGGTGTTGAACCAATAACATCACTGGTTATGAACGAATGTTCATCAAAAATTATATCATGCCCACGTATGATTTTTCGTTCCTGTGGACACCACAGCCTGTACCCATTTGGGCAGTAACCAACAAAGTAGCACTTTTTCGAGCGGCTGTCAAGTTTACTTTTAAAAACTTGATTAGGTAAGCGAAGATGTGCTACACAGCCAAAAACTTTCAGTTTTAACATATCAGGCTTTACACCATACCACAGTTCTGCTGGAACCTGGTTTTCAAGAGCTTTAGTAGGTGATCTGTTTATTAGGTAGACTGAAGTCATAACAGCCTCCGTCCAGAGTGACTTATCAAGAGAAGAATGAAGGAGTAAACAGCGTGTTTTCTCCATGATGCTACGTCCCATTCTTTCTGCGACGCCATTCTGCTGACTGGTATGCCTGATCGTAAACTCTGACTGGATACCTTTCTTTTTTAAATAATTGAGCATTTCCTGCGACACAAATTCACCACCATTATCTGACCTAAGGCGACTTATCTTTAGGTTAAAGTGAGCTGTTGCCATAGCTTCAAATTGTTTGAAGTATGAAAATACTTCAGACTTTGCCTTTAGAGTGTAAATGACTGTAAAGTGACTAAAGTCATCAATCAGGGTAAGCAGATACCTTTTTTGATCATATGATACGGGCTTAATGGGTCCTACAAGATCACTGTGTATGATCTCCAAAGGGCGCTTAGCTCTAATACGTGGCTTTGTGTGAGGAAGGCGTGTTTGCTTAGCCTGTATGCAAGAATCACATAAATCGGGGATTGATCCTGGATCAAACTTGATTCCATCTACAATCTTACTTAAGTGAACTAAACCAGTTTTGCCAATGTGACCAAGCCTCTTGTGCCACAAATCAGATGATGCTACAATGGAACTAGCAACGCCAGCACATGCCTTTTCACGAGGTGAAAGAGACATTGTATACACTTTACCAGATCGAGTGGCGGCAGCCACAAAAATATCACCTTTAAGAATGGTAGCGTTCCCCTTTTCAAACACAACTTTAAACCCATTAGCGTCAATTTTACTAACTGAGAGCAAATTAAATTGTAATCCAGGGACAATAAGTACGTTGGAAAGCTTGATAAAGTTTTGATTACCTTTGTGAGTCACAGACGCGTGTATATCTCCGATCTCTTCAGCACACAACATCGAACCTGACTTAGCAATTTTTATTTTAATAGACTTTGATAGGCGTCTCTTATTTGAAACCAAACTAATATTTTTATCACTGACCATATGTTCAGTGGCGCCAGAGTCAAGCAACCACACAGATCCATCACAACAGGCCACTGATGTTGACACAGTCAAACTAAATTCATCATCACTAGCTTCAGCTACGTTTGCTTTGCGTGTTGAATTCTTTTGCTGCTTCTTGCCTTTCAATTTTGGACAGTCCGAACGAAAGTGACCAGCTTTATGACAGAAAAAACACTTATTCCCAGTAACTTGCTTTGAAATGCTTTCTTTACAATTAGGACAACATTCCAGTTGCGAAGATTTCAACTTTGTAGCCTTCCTATCAGTAACGCTAGAAAATGATTGGCTGCATCCATCAATACCTTCTGCTTGACGTTTGCTCTGCTCATCAAGTAGGCGCGTTTTTACGAATGCCAGGTTGAGATTATCAGCAGATAGTGTTTCTATGGCAGTGACAATAACTTGATATTCTGATGGCATAGTCAAGAGAAGATGGCAGACAACATCTAGTTCTTCGAGGTTAGCTCCCGACGATTTCAGTTCCCGAATAGTACGATCAAACCTAATAAAATGCACTTCAAGTGTCTCTAAAGAGGGATCAAATTTCATCATCAACAAGGTTTTGCGCAGTAAAAGCTGATTAGCAATACCTTTGCGAGCGTATGTGTTACGAAGCACTTGCCATATATCATAAGCGGTGTTCTTATCCTTCACACAATCCAAGTGGCTATCTGAGATTCGTTGTATAATCTGTGACTTACACTTGCGATCGGCTTTACGAAGCTTGTCCAGCTCTTTTTCCTTTTCCGCCTTAATTTCAGCACTATCACTAGATGCAATTTTTACTAAGTCCCGATAGTCACCTTGAATAAAGGGCAACAAATCAATTTCATCTAGAAGAGTTTCTACCCGAAACTTCCAGTTGTCAAAATTAGTACCATCAAAAAGCGGAATTCTGTAAGTTTTGTCTTCTTCTAAAACCATTATGGCGATGGTGATTGGCAACGGCGTCACAAAAAAAGCAAACACGTACAGTTCACGCGTATTACTGAGCGCACTTGACTTATAAACATTACCCGTCCTAAAATCCACAAATCACCACAAGGCTGGGCCCATAACCTGTCAGAGTACCCAGGTTTATAGAATTAACTAACTGGTTTTAGACTGAGCATGACATGTAAAAAGTGTTACACAGGTTTATACGCATAGACACAGATCAGCTAAATCAAACGCACTACACAGTTAGCAGTAGTGCCAACCTAGACCAGAATATCCTTGTATAGAATTGCCTATTTTAACAAGTTCAAACCCAGCTTAGGTCAACGGATTATTTTCGATAGTTAAAAAATCCCAAGCACAACTTCTTTAGGAAGGGAAGTGATGCTGTCGGTCTCATGTCGATTTTTGGCATGTAAAATAACTCCGGAAGTTATGTTAGAATACCTTTCCCGGCATAGAAATCATCGTGTGTTAATATAATCAGTCAGTTTAGAAAGTGCAAGTTAAATACAGTAAATAAATAAAATAAAGCATCTGAAAGAAAAATACTTATTAAAGTACCATAAGGAATGCAGGTGCTAGGAATTTCCAACAAACTCTCCAGTAAATCCCAGGAGAGAACCCTATCATGTCATGAATGTCATCACAAAACCTTTGTGTTCCTGAAACAAACAAGAAGAAAATTAGATAGTTTATCATCGAATGTACCGTACTGTATGAATGCATGGCTTCCAAATAATATACATCTATTACAGTAGCCCCATGGCTTCTTTGGTGCTGACTGACAGCTCACAGCTGACTTCTGACAGTCAATTTTGACTGTCAGAAGTGACAGCTGCTGAACACATGTTTTTACAGATCATATGGTTCGGCGTAGGGATACATAATTTGGTCTGGTAACTTTTCAAAGCCGTCAGTTGTCACTCAGCACCAAAGAAGCCATGGGGCTACTGTAGCTAGATATGAAAATTTTCCAAAGTGGCGGTTGCTCGGGGGGAGGGGTTATTGTAGAGGTGGCACCTAGAGCCTCTTGTAATATTATACACTGGGAATAGTACGTAAAACTCGCCTTGGTGGCGTAGTTAACTAGCGCAATAGTTTTGTGTTGTGCTAGACTGCTGATGACGGAGAGATTGAAGTTCGAATCTCGGTTGGGTGAATTGGGGTGCTTTTTCCTAAATGGTTTTCCACTCTCCCTTCACACAAATGCACTTCCTGTAAAGTCAACCTTCCCAATTCCTAACCCATTATCATATTTAGTACTTAAGTGTATAACCTGAACAGGTAGTAAGACGCGGTGTTAAATTAAAAATGGTCCCTCAAGGGACACATCCCATTACTGTTTACCGCCTGTGGCCTGGGCTAGTTTTTTTAAATTCTGGCCATTAATTCATCACTGTGAAAGGGCAAACCCGGACATTTTATCAATGATACTTTTCCGGCCGTGTCTGGAATCGAATTCGGGTCTCTCAACTCAGTAGATGTGGGTGACCTGGTGGTGGTCTAGGGGTAAGGTGTCAGACTTCTTTGCTGGCGGCCGGGGTTCAATCCTCGGTCCCGGCACAGATTTATCTGATTTCCAAACCCTTCCTTCACCTCTGACAAGACATCTTGTGAATGTGGGGAATGCCAGGCCTCCACCGTGGTTCGGATTCCACGTTAAACTGTACGTCCTCCATTTCATCTCACAATCACCCTACATTACACATTAGCGTAAGTGAGTATAACCCGAACGGGTAGTAAGACGCGGTGCTAATAATAATAATAACTCAGTAGATGGACACATTACCAACTGAGCTAAGGTGTCAGATTCCTATAAACATAAATAACAATAAAAGTTGTGAATATTAAAAAAAATTAAGGGAGAATTTTCCGTCTCACGTATATGGCAATGGGATTTTGGTAGAAAGAAACAAATTTTCGGAGAATACAATAATATATATTTTTTAGTCAACATTGATAAAATTCAACTAGATAAATATCAAAAGTGACTACAGTATAAAAGATTCATTACTACATATAAATGCCAGAAAGTAATATCAGATATATTACCGGCTGAGTCACTTAGACGAACAGAATTAGTTTATAATATCGTCGCTAGAGCTCAGGTAAAAAATATAGGAAATTATTGTTTTCTAAAGCTCTTACCCGTTTGGAAATTGACGAGGTTTATTTAACATGAAGAACAAACGGTTTAAATCTAGTTCATATGGTTACAGATTGTTTCCCGAATAACATGTAAATTATAAATAATTTTACGAATTATAAAAACATAAAAATACGTTTAAAAAGTTGATCGGGAGTATCATCTATTTGTGTGTAATGAGCTAACATTTCTCAACACACCTTAAACATGGTTTAACTAAACGAAAATTAATTGGAAAATATACATAAATAGCTTTAGATAATAAACTAAGGTTTAAGTTAAAAAAATAAAAGAAAAGCCTAGCGGAAATTTATTCTAAAGAAGGTAATTTTCATTTCAGAAGAAGGGAAATAGGATTTTAAGTTGGACATTCTCTCTGACTTGCTCGAATGTTCACTCTGTTCGGCGCGAATATTTCAATGAAGATTGTTTTCTCACGTATCCTTTGCTTTAAAAGATAACTTTGAATGTTCATCTCAACAAATTTGTCGTTCTACTATAACCCGTATTATTAACAGTTCGGTTATCTGTTAATTGTACTATAAAGATCCTATATATGTCTTAAAATTTGTTTTATAGTTTAAATGACGAATTGTGAGAATGAAGTATTAGTGTTAAACTTGTGTTACTATTTGGATAAAGGTGTGATCGACATTAATTTCTTCTAGCAGTTTTTGTGAACTCAATGGAAACTTTTACATAAAAAATAAAGCATGCTTTCCAAACTAACCTACGTCTTCAGTCTACGTCAATTCCAGTCTTCCAACGAATGTTTGGTGTTTTAAAGGTAGGGATGCCATCTTCGTTTTATTTAGTTCATTTAGTTATTGGATTTAAAATTATAAAGTAGGGAGGCTAGACATTTTATCGTAGCCTACTATCAACTTTGTTTGGCGTTTTATTGTGTATTCGGACAATTATAAAATAGGTTAAAACATAAACTAAGTTTGGTGTAAATGTAGAATATTTAAACAATGACTACATTGGTATTAAGTTAATATTAACGATTTGACTCCGAACAAAATTCAAATGGGTCAAAAAAGAAAATGCGCATGCGTTTTTCTTTAGCGCGGAAATTGTTAATATAATCAGCTTTGGGTATAATGTAATGTGCGTGATCGTTGAGAAATTGCGAAAAAGTTGTATATTGAAGAGTGTGTATATACAATCTAGAATCGGTGGAAAATTGATTGTGTTAGTGTTGACAATATCTGCACTCGTTGTGAGATGGTGCCGCACTTGACATGGCTCCATTTTTCTTCATTCTCTAAATGAATCGATCGATCAAGTTTAGTTTTTGCCAACTATACATATTGGAAACATTTACACGTTACTCTGAGATGTGGCACAGTTTGGAATTCTACTTAGGAACACAAATTCATCAGACCGGATAATTTATTATTATTAGGTAAGATATATTTTAAAACCAATATTTACAAACATGCTTTGAGATTGGTGGAGGGTATACTTTAGATAGCTTTAGAAATAAATTTAACTTCTCAATTTTGCTATGGCCAACCTGTGAAAAGTTTTTTTTAACAGCTTGCAGGATGTTCGAGCCAGTTTTAAACATTTTATTTTGAGAAATCATTAATGTTCTAAATTATCACATTTATATTTGAAAATAAACATTGATGAAGTGTTTCTTCTCTAATATATTTACTACTTTATAAAAATAAACTTCACTAAATAAACTACATTAAAGTGTTTTTTTTTAATAATGAAAATATTAAGAAAAGCTCCCCAAAAAGTTTGTTAATACAACCATTTGGTAATTTAGACTTTATAAAGTATAAAGATTTCCCTAAGAAAATATAAATGTTCAAAATATTTACAAACTAACTTTAAAGCCCTAAATTGTTCTAGTCGAAATAATACTAGAAATTCCTAACTATTTTTTATAACGTTTAATGTTCGTTGGCTAAGAAGTGATGAGCCTAATATAGTGGCAGTAGGTATTGGCCATTAGTCTAAGGTAACTGGATGAGTAGAAGGAATGCTTAATAATACGCCATTGTTTATCTACCTACATAGAGGACGCGAAAAAAGAAATCTTACCCAATGTTACACGTCCTATGAAAAAGTTAATAAACAAGAAAGCCAAAATTGAAAGAAAACAGTATGATCAGCCATAAAATTAACTTTTGGGGACTCGCTCCAGTAGTCGTATGGTCTAACGCGCTACTCTCGCAGTAGACTAGACTGCCGATGACAGAGAGATTGAGGTTCGAACCTAGGTCGGGTGTACTAAGAGGTTTTTCACTTAATGTGGTTTTCCACTCTCCTTCAACGCAAATGCGGGTACACTTCTTCTAAATATAACATTCTTAATCTTTAAGATATTAGTACATAAGAGTATAATCCGGATGGGTAGTAAGACGCGGTGCTAAAAAAAACCTCCATCTAAAGCGCACAGAGACAAAACAACTGCATAACGTGGCAACATAGCAAACATTTAGTCAATTATAAACAACCCGTCTAAATTTTTTTTAGCACCGCGTCTTACTGCCCATTCGGGCTATACGTTTATCTACTAATTACGCTAATGGGATTTAGAGATGAGAAAGGTTATATTTATAGGAAGTGTATCCGCATTTACGTGGAGAGTGTAGAACAATTTTGCAAAAAACCACCCACAGTACACCCGACCGAGATCCGAGCCTCGATCCCCCCGTGATAGGCAGTCTAATCTACCGTGAGAGTAGCGCCTTAGACCATGCAACCACCGAAATGCGTGATCCCAATATTTTTTTAAAATAATTAGGTTAATGTTAGGTGTTGCCATATGGCTCTCAGAGACTACAATAACGCTGGTGCACTTTTGATGCTCCAACTCGTGCGCTTCTGATGTACAACAAAGCAGGTACACAAATTCTGCTCGTGCGCTTTCAGTACGTATCTCAGTTATGTCCATTTATCTCTATAATATAACTGTATGGACATACACATACACATTGCCAGGGACAAAAGCGTGACGCTTAAGTCTATCGTCTGCTTCATTGTGAGGGGGACAGATTTAACGGTTTCTTTCAATGTTCTTATGTGAAAACATGTCTCTGATGGATAAAAGTGTTATTGTTTGAAAACAGTAAAGTATTATCACATTTTCCTGAAGAAACATTTGCATTAAAGGATATACAATTCAGTTTTACAGGTAATACTGTACAAATACGAATACAATCTTTAACATATTTAAATAATTATGTAGTTATCATCAACGTTGTTTACAGTCTGCCAAGACTACAACTTATATTTAAAGTTGGTTATTAGCTTATATATTAGTTTCATAAACCATATTATATTGAAAGTTCGATAAATATAATGAATAAAGTATCTTAAAATTCTATTACATTTGTTTGAATGACAAATTTTGTGTAAAAGTCTTAGGTTCAAATGATAATTTAGGTTATAGGCTTATATGAAGTACGGTATCTATTAAACAGACGACAGCTCGAAAATTTCAGCCACAGATGTTCATCCAGTTATATTATAGAGATCAATGGTTCTGTCAGATAAGAAGGCCCTGTCTATGAAAATTGGACTGTAGTTACCGTAAATCCACGAGACAGCGATGGTCTCAAACAACACAGCGAATAGCATCGAGTATCCGGCGGCGTAGCGGTCCAGCAGATGGAAGAAATAGAATCCGCCCTGTGGAAATAAAATATGGTATACTTAGATTTCCTTATTAATATCCTTTTTAGAACACTTAACAAAAAAATTTCCATCGCAAACATTGTTTGAAAAGTTCTTAATGTCAACCTTTGTAGAATTTTTTTTTCGTAAAACTATATAGTTGATATTCTAATAATACTTCTATAGCTACTCACCCCCACCCATGGGTTGACGTGTTAGTATGACTCAATGGGATGGGTAGTTAGCCGCAAATAATTGTGGGGATTCGTTTTGATCTTGTTTATTGAAATAGATTAATTACTCTACTAGTTTATAAATATGATGTAATTGAAAGGAGTTTAGAGAAAGGTCCTCATTCTATCAATGTCCCTACTCATCAGTTCCGTGTCCTGACCTATCGTCGGTGTTATAACTCTTAACTGGTCTCGAACACCCGACCACCAAGTGGTGCGCGGTTGTTGTCCAACTCAGACTTCTAAAAACCGTTTAGGGCGTCTTTCTCCGTGCTGAACAGGGACTCAAGCTGTAGGACATTCTCCTCACAAGTTGTTGTAGCTGTAGTGGTCAGCTGAGTTTGTAGAGCACTTCGAAGTAGCCCTCCTAACAACTGGTGTCTTTTTACGGCCCCCCTTATCCTTTAAAGGTTTAAAACGCCCGACCAAATACCAAAAAAGGAGGGTTGTTTCTCCTAAGTTACTAGTTTTACCAATACTCTGTGTTAATGCAAATTGGCAAAACAATCTCGGTTTTTGAAAACACGGCATGGTACGAATACGTTACTGCTGAATTAGAACAATTGACAGGATGAATTCTCAGGGTTACGTCATCTTTGCATGCTTTAGATTACGTAAGGCTGTAAGCTATGACACTACCTTAATTTTAAATATTAATGTATAATTGTCGTTTTCACGACTCTTTGACAGATCAAACAATATTAATAAAGATGGCAATAACCTGGGAGCAGGAAGTGAGCCCCACCAAGAAGTACAGGGTGAACAAGCAGGCGACGAAGATCTCTCTGTTGTGACCGATGATGGGGAACTCGTCGCTGAGCGCCGTTATAATCGCCTCCGAGCCACCAAACTAAAAAAAAAGTATAGGCTCAAAACTCTAAGGATATTTATTGAATTAAAAAATTACCCTGGACTCTGGAATCAAACCCGGGATCTTTGACTTGGTGAATTAATGCTTTAACCAACGATATATCCGGGAATCGTTCCGTACCCAGGGTCATTCATCACTCATATTTTAAGGTAGAGTCTGTGATGGACGTGTGGAAAATCGTCGTCTACATATGAGTGGTCAATTAGGATCACGAGCTATCAGACAACGCAGCTATTTTAGACTCGGGAGGGCTTTATACTGCCAAATGTGTAATGACAACTATGAATGAGTATAACATTATGAATTAAATAGTAGAGCTATCAAAGAGTTTGCATAGCGCATGCTTTTTTCTAGATTTTATAGCAAAACATTTTTTTGGCAAAAAATAAATACAATATTGCTCCAGTAGAAACATTGTTTAATTTTCTTCACTTGTTGATATCAACAGTTGTTGAATATCTATCATGAGCATAGCAACATTAGATGAGAAACTTTTTAAATGAAGAGAAAAAGTTCTCATTAAATTCCAGGACACTCTTGACAGATATTCAACAATTGTTGATATCACCGCGTGAAGAAAATTAAACTATGTGTTTCTACGTAATCGAAATGGCTATTTTTATTTTGATGGATTCCAAGTATTTTCAATTTATCTCAAGCGCGATATAAAGGGCCGTGACTGCTTCGCAAACCGGTCAATCAAAGGATAAAAACGAACGCGTGCCCCCCCCTCCACCCTCACCCCGGTAAAATCCAACAGGTGTCAGGGAAGCTGGAATAGAAACACCCTCATAAAAAAAAAGGTATAGACTCCCAATATGGCAAGATTACATCACTCTCGGCGCTGGTTCCAAAACGAACTTTCCAATCCAACTTTTCCAAAATGATAAACGAGCTCTAAAGCCTTTCGTAATTTATTTCCCGTTTCGATACTGACAAGTAGAGTGGTTAATTGAAAATGTAATTTCTTCAGAAAATATCTCATTTTAATAAACTGCCTGGTCCATTGACTCATAATGCATTTAATTTTGCAATGACAACTCTAAAACTGTGCGTAAATAATTGTATTATTAATTATTTTATAACAGTGGCGGCTCGTGTATAGGCACTGCGGAACTGCAGCACCCACTATTTCCACTTGATATTATCGATAACATTTAATATAATGAATCCTTTTTTTCTTTAATTCTTTATTTATTTTTGTAGTACAATATATATTCCTTAAGCTTAATGTCAGTACTTCAGTAGCCATCCCCCAGTTTATAACAAGATACAAAAATCTTTGTATGGAACTGTGCGCTTCACAGTGTCAGCGACGTGGTGTTTGATTGTTGTGAGCATGCGCACATAGGAGAGGAGTGGGGAAGAAGGCGGGACTGTTAAGTAGAGAGAGCACTGTTGCTCTCGCAGTGCCGGCTCTGGTGTGATGGTGGAAGGAAGCGGTTTTTTTTTTACTCGGCGTGTGTTGTGCTTAAAAACCGTGTACCATATTCTTGAATGTGATAAAGTGTAGAAGAGTGTAGAATTAGATTACTATTCTGCTTCCAGCTATTCTATTTGATTCCTTTTTTAAAGTTTTATTATTTAACAGAAAACTTTAACCATAACCTTGCATCCCCAAGAAATAAGTTCTGTGACTGTGAGTGAACTTCAACAGCTTAAGTTTTCACAGCTATCTCTTCATGAGAAAGTTACAGTTAATAAAAGAGGTCGTTCAAAACCTCATTTTCTAATATCTGTCAGTCAGTCTGTCAAAAGCAACAACAAGAAATATATTCGTAGCTTTAATTTTGAACGGTACCAATGGAAAAGTTGGTTTTGTGACTGTGAAGTAAAGAAACGCACTGTTTTGCTTCCCGTGTTAGCAGCACCCACACTAATTTTAGCGATGAGCCACCACTGTTCTATAACCCACGTCGGTGGCGAATGCTGTTGGACTCGCTCGCGCATGCGCCAAACAATCAATCCTAAAATCAGCAGGTGGCCTAGTAATTAGTCTATTAGTTATAACTCTCTGTTTGTTGGCTGGGGGCGCTTTTTGAGCACTTGTTAAGAACACTGTTGGGCGGGATTAGCCTACTTCTCATATTTATACAACCTCAGAATCTCAGGGGGGTGGGGGATAATTACCCCCTTGCCACCCTTTGTGGGCACCCTGGTTGGTATAGTGTCTCTGTGACAGTGTATATTATTTCTTTTCACAACTATTACTAGTTTTAGTGTAAATGTCTTTATTTAATAAAACACTCCTTGCCTCCCGTTGCGGGCACCCCGATTGGTAGAGTGTTTCTGCGTCAGTGTATATTATTTCTTGTCTCTGGACGATGGTGCACGCTGTATCCGAGACTCACCGAGCTGTCCAGTCCCAGGGTGAGCAACATCATGAAGAAGATGAGCGCCCAGAAGATGGACCCGGGCATGGTGGCGATGGCCGCGGGGTACACGATGAACACCAGTCCGGGGCCCTCCGTCGCCACGTCCTTGATGTGGCGTCCCGACGCGTGCGCCATGTAGCCGAGCACGGAGAAGATGACGAACCCCGCGATGAAGCTCGTGCACGAGTTGATCACGCTCGTGACGAGCGCGTCCCTGGAACATGGGCAGTGGGGCGTGAATTAGCCCTTTATATGGACAGTGGGGCGTGAATTGGCCCTTTATGTGGACAGTAGGGCGTGAATTAGCTCTCTATATGGACAGTGGGGCGTGAATTGGCCCTTTATGTGGACAGTAGGGCGTGAATTAGCTCTTTATATGCGTAGTGGGGCGTGAATTAGCCCTTTATGTGGACAGTAGGGCGTGAACTAGCCCTTTATGTAGGCAGTGGGGCGTTAATTAGCCCTTTATGTGGGCATTGAGGCGTGAATTAGCCCTTTATGTGGACAGTGGGGCGTGAATTAGCCCTTTCAATGGACAGTGGGGTTATGAATTAGCACTTTAAGTGGACAATCGTGAAATAACTCTTCACTGAACATAAAGAGTGTTGCGAGAAATAGCCCTTTCACGCATAATCCTATTAATATGTTAAATGAGCTGGTAGCGCGTCTAACCCCCTTCCCAGATTCAGTACTGCATCCAGAAAGGTTGTCGTGGTACTAGTGTTGCACTCACTTGTAAACGTTGTTGTGGTACTTGTTGTACGAAGCGTAAGCAAGAAGAACCCCAAACCCAGGACCCAACGAGAAAAACACCTGCGTTGCGGCATCCACCCACACCTGAAATCATAGTTGATAAAAATGTCACGCTATTTTAGTCCAAACAAGGTACTTCTTTTCTCTTACATGTATTCATAGTCAACCAAAACAATTTCGATACATTATATTCATATGCAACCAAAATAGTTCGATATATATCCATAGTCAACCAAATTAGTTCGATATATATCCATAGTCAACCAAAATAGTTCGATATATGTCCATAGTCAACCAAAATAGTTCGATATATCCATAGTCTACTAAAATAGTTCGATATATTTCCTTAGTCAACCAAAATAGTTCGATATATATCCATAGTCAACCAAAATAGTTCGATATATATCCATAGTCAACCAAATAGTTCTAAATATATCCTTAGTCAACCAAAATAGTTCAATATATATCCATAGTCGACCAAAATAGTTCAATATATATCTATAGTCAACAAAAATATTTCGATATATGTCCATAGTCAACCAAAATAGTTCGATATATTTCCTTAGTCAACCAAATAGTTCTAAATATATCCTTAGTCAACCAAAATAGTTCGATATATATATCCATAGTCGACCAAAATAGTTCAATATATATCCATAGTCGACCAAAATAGTTCGATATATGTCCATAGTCAACCAAAATAGTTCGATATATGTCCATAGTCAACCAAAATAGTTCGATATATATCCATAGTCAACCAAAATAGTTTTTATAATATATATTCATAGTCAACTAAAATACTTTTTAAATATATTCTTACCAACCAAAATAATTCGATGTAAATTTATAGTCAACCAAAATAATTTTGATATAGTTTCAGAATCAAGTAAAACAGTTTTGATATATATTCATAATGACCCAAAATAATTTTGATTTATATTCATAATACTATATAATTATAATATAATATATAATATATAAAATAATATTTATATAATATCATAGTATACCAATATATTTTAAATAAATATTACTCACACTCAGCGAAAATAGTTTATCAAGTAAATCGAAATATAATGTAATTTTAAGTCATTTAGCAGTTTTTAAATTATGAAAGCCCTCTAGTGCGAAAATACTGGGATAAAGCGGTTATAGCCATGTTATGGAACGTGATAATTAACTTTAAAAAGTTGTTAATCGACCTTGGTTGTGTTTTACGTGCTTACCTGTCATACTGCACGTCCGGATACTAACACTTGTAGGGTAATATGTACGAGTATGCACCCACATTTTCTTGGTAGTAGATAACCTATCATTTTAAAACCAGAAGAGACTGACGTCTTTTTCTACGTGGCCATTGGTGCTTGTTCTGAACCATGCAAGTTTTCTTAATAGTTCTTTTTTATCTCGCTTTCTGAAACTATTCAACACACGATTTAACGACTAACTTAAATCCATAACAGACACAGCACCCAGCACCTCCCCCCCCCCCCCCC
>CABFVZ010002564.1:12293-41641 GCA_902151445.1 Timema monikensis | reverse complement strand
GATTTATCTGATTGCCAAACCCTTCCTTCACCTCTGACAAGACGTGTATTAATCACAACTTGTGAATGTGTGGAATGCCAGGCCTCCACCGTGGTTCGGATCCCACGTTAAACTGTAGGTCCTCCATTTCATCTCACAATCATCCTACCATTACACATTAGCGTAAGTGCGTATAACCCGAACGGGTAGTAAGACGCGGTGATAATAATAATAATAATGATAATAATAATAATAATAACTATTTTTGTTAGTGCCCCGAATCGAACCAGAAGCCCCCTAGATATGTACGCATAGACACGCTACTGACTAAGCTAATGTGTCGAACTAGCTGGCCACTTAAGTTCGTTTTTTTTTCCACATCCATTATTGTTTCCAGCCTGGGGTTAATTTTTTTTATTCGAGCCATATATTTTCCAATACCGGCTTTTTAGTCCACCCCCCAACACTCCCGGATTCTTAGAGCAGCCGCCCTTGCATGAACGTTCGGCGATATGTCACTTTTATTTATTATGAGCGCTGTAAAGATTTTGAAAACGTACGCACAAGAACATTGAATCTCCATCAAGCATACGCGCCTTGAAATGGAATAGAAATAAATAACCAGGATAGTTTATTTTTTTTAAACATGTGACAGTCCATATTTCTCAAACTCTAGTTAGTTACGTCTCTGTTTTCGTACACTTATTGGTTTTATCCAGTATGTGTGTGTGTATATATACTAACCCCCTTCCCCGTAAAAAAATATTGTAAAGAATCCTGTAAAACAAAGCCTCAAATCATCTATCATGTCAATATAAAAACAAATATTTTTTTACTTAATTTTTTTTTAAAATACAGTCCTACCATCACTGTATAGCCCCCTCCCTCTTTTTATCCTCCTTCCTATTTTCATCTCATTACTCTTTCCTTCCACCCTTCCCCCTTCACAAACCCCACTTTCCCTCCAACAACTTTTTTTTCCAACGACTATATAATATACTATCGACATTTTTATGAGGAATAAATTAAATTTCCAAAATAAAATATAGCCTATGTTACTCGCTGATAATGTATCTTTATATTGGTGAAAGAATTTTTAAAATCGGTCCTGTAGTTCTTGAGTTTATCCATTACAAACAAAAAAACAAAAAATCAAATCTTTCCTCTTTATAATATTAGTATAACTCTCTATATATAATTTGATAAGCCAATTACTGGTTATTGAGATTAAAATAAAACGGCTGAACCTATTTTGACAACCAGCCTTGTGGTTAGAGGCCCTGGCTGCTAATCTGGAGGTCCCGGTTAGATTCCTGGCTGACTGGGGGGATTTTTCTCGAAAGGAGAATAATCGCCATGTCCACCAGGGTTCGGTTAGTTAGATTGAAGTTAGACTTGAGTATTTCCACTGGTTTAACACCCTCAGGGGCGGATCCAGATCATGTTAATAGGGGAGTCATAGTTACTATGTGTGATTTCTGTTTGAAGCCGTTTAATAGTTTCTCATTCTTATTTGATTTAATGTATGTTTTAAACCGTGATCATCCTCTCCAATTTTTTAAAATCAGATTCTTTTATACAATATTTGGAGTAGTTCTCCTTCAACCATTAAAAAAAAAAGATTCACTCTAGAACCTTCGCCTTGATTTTTTTTTTTAAAGATTCTTTTATAAGCCATTTAAAGTGATCCTCACCTAGACATTTTTGAAATTTGGATGCCCCTTGAAACTATTTAGAATGATCCTCACCTTAATTTTTACGATAGTTAGAAATTTTTAGAAGATAATCTTTAAAGTGGTCTTCCACCGGCAAAATTTTGAAAATTAAATTATATCAGAAACTAGGTTATTTGGGGTGGTCCTCGCCTAAAAAATTTTCAAAATGACATGCATCTAGAAGCTATTCAAAGCTTTCCACCTCTGACATTTTTTCTGCCAATTAGATGCCTCTAGCCTAGTAGTAATTTGGAGCGGTCTTCTCTGGCAATTTTTTGACGATAGAATGCATCTAGAAGTTATTTGGAGTTTTATTTAAGGCCATCTTTCAGTTTAATATTCGATAATACAGGGTGGCCCACGGAAAAGTAGCCCGCCTCCTATATCCAGCAGGTGCCTCACTCTGAATTGGAGGAGGTCAATTACCTCCCCCCCCCATATTGTGACATGAAGAATCAACAAGTGAACTACTTGTCTAAAGCTTTATTGACTCATTCTTCATGTCACAATATGGAGGGAAGGGGATTGACCTCCTCCAATTCAGAGTGAGGCACCTGCTGGCTATAGGAGGTGGGCTACTTTTCCGTGGGCCACCCTGTATCTGAGGATTTTAAATATATTTAGGGGGTGAATTTATTTGAAGGAGGTGCAAATTATTCCCAGAGGGGCAGAGTCCCCCACAGATCCGCCACTACTGCTGTCCACACATACTCTATACTCGGTATTCGTGGATGAATAAACGTGGATCCAGCTTTAGAGGTGTCCGCTCATAAAAGGATTTAAAAAAAGGAAAAATTTATTTCATATCTGTGTTGTATTTTCTTTCTAAAATTTAAACTTTCATTTTGCTTTTTGTATTAATGTTCTAACTTTTTACAGGGGTGGGGGTCAACTCACCCTTTGACCCTCCCCACCCTCCTGAATCTACGCCTGCTGACACCCTCATACTCTCTACCATCATCTCATCAGGACATGGAAAGATCATCCACGGTAAGGATGTACGATTAGTATATTCGGGCGTCTCCTGGGCAACGGTACATTAGTACTGGCTGTTATTTCCGCAAAGTGAACTACAGATTCATGTAGCCCAGACAGGCCATTGTTTTTTTTTATTATTCTAAAGGTTATGGGTCCAGGATGTCGGCAAAAATATAAACTTCCAACGAAAACCCGAATTTCCTGGCGAACTTACAGCTTTTTTGCTCTGTGGGCAGTGTCATTTCTGTACAATCATTCTTTGTTTACATCACTATGGAAACTATGTTATTATTATTATTTTTCAGTTGTTAATATTATTATTAGCACCGCGTCTTACTATCCGTTCGGGTTATACTCTCTTAAGCTAATGTGTAATGGTAGGGTGATTGTGAGATGAAATGAAGGACCTACAGTTTAACGTGGGATCCGAACCACGGTGGAGGCCTGGCATTCCCCACATTCACAAGTTGTGATTAATACACGTCTTGTCAGAGGAGAAGGAAGGGTTTGGTAATCAGATAGATCTATGCCGGGACCGAGGATTGAACCCCGGACCCCCAGCATAGAAGTCCGACACCTTACCCCTAGACCACCAGGTCACCTATGGAAACTATGATTTGTGTATAATCATATTATTATTACTATTATTATTAGTATTAAATGTTTTGTCTCACGACAGGTCCGTTCCTTTTGTCGGTGAACTTATTCTTCAAATGCACCCTGTCCTCTACCTCCCTCAGCTTCCAGAAAGTTCTTCGTTCCATCAAATCATTTAATATTTGAATCCTTCTCCTTCTTAAGCCTTTGTGAGCTATAAAAAATCCGTAGCACAACTTCCTTCGGAGGGTAATTAATTTCAATGTCGGCTGTGGCGTGTAAAATAACCCTGGAAGTTATGTGAAAATACCTTTCCTAGCAAAATCAGTAACCCTTTTGCTCTCGCTCATAGAAATTCTCGTGTTGATGATTTAATCAGTCGGTTTAGAAAGTGTGCGTTAAATACTTCAAATAAATAAATAAAATAAAAATGTTGTGTTACGGAAAATGATAATATTTGTAGCGTCTTGAGCGAAGTGCCACGTCTCGTCAGCGAGTACAAATGTTTGAAATCTCCCACCTGTTGAGAGAGTATTTAGCAGCCCGCCCGTCCGTCTGTCTCACTCCTCTCATCAATCATAGCGATACGCTCTACTATTTAAATTATTCACGTAAACCTATCGTTCACAACCACCGCCGACTTTTACAAGTGATGGATGGATATGTTACAAAGCGTAATAATAGTAAGAAATTTATTGGTTAAAACGACTTTACGGCGGGAGTGTAGGATACTCGAGGAAAAGTTAAGTATTTTTGCAGTTTCTATAGCGAAAAAAAAACTTCCGGCAAACTAAATAAATATTTCCTCAGTAGAAACATAAAGTTTAATTTTCTTCACACGGTGATATCAACAGTTGTTGAATATTGGTGTCCTGGAATTTAATGACAACTTTTTCTCTTTATTTAAAAAGTTTATCATTTAATTCCGGTAAAATCATGACAGATATTCAACAAATGTTGATATCACCGTGTGAAGAAAATTAAACTATATGTTTCTACTGGAGAATGCTTGATTTATTTTGACCAAATAAAAGTTTTCATATAAAAAGTGCAAAAAATACTTGCGTTCCTTAGACTCCCACATAACATTCAGCAGGCAACCTATTTCTTTATATTGTACATTGACCACTATGGAAACACGAATACTATTTCTTTCTATTGTACATTGACCACTATGGAAACATGAATACTATTTCTCTCTATTGTACATTGGCCACTATGGAAACACGAAAACTATTTCTCTCTCGAGTACATTGACCACTATGAAAACACAAATACTATTTCTTTCTCTTGTACATTGACCACTATGGAAAGACGAATACTATTTCTCTCTATTGTACATTGACCACTATGGAAATATGAATACTATTTCTCTATATTGTACATTGACCACTATGGAAACATGAATACTATTTCTCTCTATAGTACATTGACCACTATGGAAACATGAATACTATTTCTCTCTATTGTACATTGACCACTATGGAAACACGAATACTTTTTATCTCTATTGTACATTGACCACTATGGAAACACTAATACTATTTCTCTCTATTGTACATTGGCCACTATGGAAACACCAATACTATTTATCTCTATTGTACATTGACCACTATCGAAACATGGATACTATTTCTTTCCATTGAACATTGACCACTATGGAAACTTGAATACTATTTCTCTCTATTGTACATTGGCCACCATGGAAACATAAATACTATTTCTCTCTATTGTGTATTGGCCACTATGGAAACACTAATACTTTTTCTCTCTAATGTATATTGACCACTATGGAAACATGAATACTATTTCTCTCTATTGTACATTGACCACTATGGAAACATGAATACTATTTCTCTCTATTGTGCATTGACCACTATCGAAACATTAATACTATTTCTCTCTATTTTACATTGACCACTATGGAAACACGAATACTATTTCTCTCTAGAGTACATTGACCACTATGGAAACACGAATACTATTTATCTCTTGTACATTGGCCACTATGGAAACACGAATACTATTTCTCTCTATATTACATTGACCACTATCTAAACATGAATACTATTTCTTTCTATTGTACATTGACCACTATGGAAACATGAATACTATTTTTCTCTATTGTACATTGGCCACTATGGAAACACGAATACTATTTCTCTATTGTATATTGACCACTATGGAAACATGAATACTATTTCTCTCTATTGTACATTGACCACTATGGAAACATGAATACTATTTCTCTCTATTGTACATAGGCCACTATGGAAACACGAATACTATTTCTCTCTATTGTACATAGGCCACTATGGAAACACGAATACTATTTCTCTCTATTGTATATTGACCACTATGGAAACATGAATACTATTTCTCTCTATTGTACATTGTCCACTATGGAAACATGAATACTATTTCTTTCTATTGTTATTGGCCACTATGGAAACATGAATACTATTTCTCTCTATTGTGCATTGACCACTATGGAAACATGAATACTATTTCTCTCTATAGTACATTGACCACTATGGAAACATGAATACTATTTATCTCTATTGTACATTAACCACTATGGAAACACGAATACTATTTATCTCTATTGTAAATTGACCACTATGGAAACATGAATACTATTTCTCTTTATAGTACATTGACCACAATGGAAACATGAATAATATTTCTCTCTATTGTACATTGACCACTATGGAAACTATGAATATTATTTATCTCTATTGTACTGTACATTGACCACTATGGAAACACGAATACTATTTCTCTCTATTGTACATTGACCACTATGCAAACATGAATACTATTTCTCTCTATTGTACTTTGGCCACTATGGAAACATGAATACTATTTCTCTCTATTGTACATTGACCACTATGGAAACACGAATACTATTTCTCTCTATTGTACATTGACCACTATGCAAACACGAATACTATTTCTCTCTATTGTACATTGGCCACTATGGAAACATGAATACTATTTCTCTCTATTGTACATTGACCACTATGGAAACATGAATACTATTTCTCTCTACAGTTTGAAAAACGCAGCTGATCTAGTAAATAATACGATTCATTTGTCATGGCTTACCTCCGCCTTGGTGATGGCGTCGAAGTTGGGGCTGAGGTAGTATCGGATGCCTTCAGCCGAACCTGGGAGGGTCACCCCTCGTACCAGCAGGATCAGTAGCACGGCGTAAGGGAACAGAGCGGTGAACCAGACCACCTGCGACATAAGACCACCAATGCACATGGTTGTACATCGACGGGTGAAATACATCCATACCTAATCATGCCGTTCCTTTACAGGGTAGTCAAGAAACTGTGATATAGCTCATAAAACGACTCTATACTTAATCCATCCTCACTAACTTTCTCCACACTTCCGTATCCTTGCATACTTCCTTCGCATCAACAACATCCATACACAGAGTCATACATGCTCTTTTATTATTAAAACTCTTAATGTTTCTCTTTTTCATACATTCGTCTACAACATTTAGCCACATCTTACATGTCCTACCCTCATCTGCCGATTTCACCATTTATAGGAAAAACCCTATCTGACAGCTAAAAAAGTTACTACAGTCCAATGTTCATAGGAAGAACCTTATCTGACAGCTAAAAAAGTTACTACAGTCCAATGTTCATAGGAAGAACCTTATCTGACAGCTAGAAAAGTTACTACAGTCCAATGTTCATAGGAAGAACCTTATCTGACAGCTAGAACAGTTACTACAGTCCAATGTATATAAATAATGTAAAAATATTAACCTTAACTTATGTTCCCGCCCAGTCCTCTAACCTCCCACCAGACCTGCATACATCGATCCGCGATGATTGCATAAGCAGGTTAAGATTTCAAGCATTTAATAAAAAGGATGCGGTTTCTCAATGTGGTTTTCACCTCTTATTTCCACGTTGATGCGGGTGCATTTTCGCAAAGTTATCCTTAAAATTTCTCAATTTGTAGTCAACTATTAAGAATAAAAAAAATCGGTCATCAGTAAAATAACTTCAGTTTTATATAGAATCAAAATCAAAACCAAAATTTATGTTCTAGATCTAGAAGCGTAGGTGGAAAGAGAACCATTTTGGATATGTTTCTTCGGTACAAAGCAAACTGGATCGGACACATCCTTAGGGAGGAACTGTCTTCTGTATGACGTCATAGAAGGAAAGGTTGAGGGAAAGAGGAGCTTAGGAAGAAGGAGGTTTCAAATATTGGATTACTTGAAAGAAAGAAGAAAATTCTGGAAGCTGAAGGAAAGGGCACAGGGCACATTGGCCGTCTATGTTTACTGACAAAAGGAACGGACCTGTTGTAAGACAGAAACACCTAATAATAATATTATTTCGTGATAAACACTGAATAATCAGAGCCATATTTAGGTCTAGCCACAAGAGATTTAAAAAAAGAAGATCTGGGAACTCCAATTTCTCTCTCTCTATCTTCTAGATGTAGATTTTAGATTATGTATAGATTGCATTATGAACCAATAAATGTGGGGGTACAAGATAAGTTCTATCCGGGAGTAAGTGAACAGAAAAAAAGTTGAACACCTCTGCTCTAGAAGAGACAGCATTCAGAACCCCAGTCGGTAATGCATCAACGTAAAAAGGGGAAAATTCCAATTTACCGACGATACGTTGTTTCGATCGTGCCGGGTAACAAAGCCAGTACCCATGGCTCGGTATATACACACGGACTACCGATTAAGCTTAGGAGTCCTAACTTCTGTTCTCGCCTACCTTGCCAGAAGTGGAGATGCCCTTCCAAAGACTGAAGTAGCAGATTATGTACACTGCTAGCAGACAAAGCGCAATGTCCCATTTGACAGCTCCCAGGTCGTGGAGTCCCGAGCTCTGGTTTAGTTCCAGGATAGCGCGGCTGGAAACAGATATATCCATATGTATATATAATTATGTAAAGGACATTGCCTAGCTACGGCGTAGCACTAAGTCAAGATAGAATTCTCCATTTTAATGTATTTCGGTACTACTCGACGAGTTTAAAACATAAAAACTCTATTTTTTTTAGCACCGCATCTTATTACCCGGGTACTTATGTACCAACTAAGTTAATGGCTTAGGGTTGAGACGGTTGAATTTAGAGGAAGTGTGCGCGTATTAGTGTAGAGAGAGTGGGAAATCATTTAGGAAAAACAACCCTCAATACACCGTACCCAGATTCGAACCACGACATCCCAGTTATCGGCAGCCTAGTCTCTTGCGAGAGCGCTGCTTTAAGGACACGAGGCCACCAAGGCGGGTCTCCTCTAAATTAAATCTTTTTTTTTATTATTCTTATACCGTCTGTTTGAATATGTGGATAACCCGGACGAGAAGTAAGACACGACTCAGTTTGAAAATAATCTTATTTTAATATATGATATTTATCAGTGACCTGGTGGTCTAGGGGTAAGGTGTCAGACTTCTGTGCTGGGGGTCCGTGGTTCAATCCTCGGTCCCAGCACAGATTTATCTGATTACCAAACCCTTCCTTTCACCTCTGACAAGACATCTTGTGAATGTGGGGAATGCCAGGCCTCCACCGTGGTTCGTATTCCACGTTAAACTGTAGGTCCTTCATTTTCATCTCACAATCACCCTACCATTACACATTAGCGTAAGTGCGTATAGCCCGAACGGGTAGTAAGACGCGGTGCTAATAATATATATGTCTTTTCGTTTCTCACTTGAAGTACTCGGAAGCTGGCGAGGTGTATCTTGAGGAGTTGAAAGGTGTGTCGCTCAGGTTGGTAGCGTGGTGCTGAGACGTGGCTGTGGCGTCCAGGGTGTAAGGCTCTATGATGACTGAGCTGTTGTCTCGCTCGGCGTCTTCACTGTCCCACGCTATGATCTTCAACTGGTCGGACACAAAGAGCACATGACCTGTGGTTGCGGCATGATCACGACGATTCGATAAGAAGGGGTGGTGGTGTGTGTTCAAATAGTCGCAGGTGTTTAGAGGTAAAACTCACTAAGTAGCATTTTCAATGTTTGGAGATATGCTAAGGGAATGATGACTTTTACCTGGCAAAGAATCTTTCAATGTTGTATTTGATGATTTCTTATTTAAAAAATAAATATAAGTTTACGTACTTAATAAATTTCTTTTCTTATAGATCTTGAAATTTTAACATATACGCACATATAAAATCATTTCAATCAAAAATGCACTTAATGAGTTTTACCTCTAAGCTGACGAAATAGTTGCAGGTGTTTAGATGACACTTGCATCCTTACAGGGAGGCGTGTTCCGAGAGTTGTCGCAGGTGGTTGATGACCACCTACCTATTTACAGTGTTGGGTGTTCCAAGAGTTGTTGCAGGTGTTTGGTGAACATCTACCTCTTTACATTGTAGCGTGTTCCAAAAGTTGTCGCAGGTGGTTTGGGGACACCTACTTCTTTACAATGCGGCGTGTTCCAAGAGTGGTCGCAGGTGGTTGGTGAACACCTACCTCTTTACAATGCGGCATGTTCCAAGAGTTGTCGCAGGTGGTTGGTGAACACCTACCTATTTACAGGGAGGCATGTTCCGAAAGTTGTCGCCGGTGGTTGGTAAACACCTACCTCTTTACAGTACGGCGTGTTCCAAGAGTTGTCACAGGTGGTTGGTGAACACCTACCTCTTTACAGTGCGGCGTGTTCCAAGAGTTGTCGCAGGTGGTCCACGGCAGGTTGTTGGTGAAAGAGGCGAAGAAGTAGCGAAGGGCCCAGGCGATGATTACGTTGTAGTAGAAGTCCACGTAAAAGGCGATCAACGCCACGGCGTAACCGATCCCTTCAACATAAGACCAGCATACATTTGCGCATGCGCGAGCTGTGCGGGGGCTAGTTGTTTCTGTTCAAATGTGTAGCTAATGTTTTAGGTGTGATTAAGGTTGAAGTTGGGGAAGTGTGCCCGCATTTCGTGAAGGAAGTGTTGAAAAACTATTTAGGATAAGCCACCATCAGTATATTTAACTGGGATTTAAAGCCCTATCTCTCCATAATCGACAGTCCAGTAGCTTGTGAGAGTGACGCCCTCGACTATGTGGCCATCGAGGTGGTACAAGTGTAATCGTAACGCGTATAGCTCTGACAGCTACAATGTGAAAATATAACGTCTATTTTTAAAACATAAGCTTAAGGTATTGGATCTCTTTCTATGGTGAAACATATAGATTGATAGTCATAGCAAGAAACTAATCTAAAAGTTAAAAAAAAAAATCATCAGATTTACTCTCGGATGTACACACGCCAAGTCCATCTCCTGCAATTGTCACTTTTCACAGTTGCTTGGAGAAGGATGGTGCACTTTGTTCAAGGTTGGCTGCTCAGAATACTTTACATATGTTATCTCAAAGGTTCTTCCAACGACGATTTGATTATAGATATGTAACTCACTAATAATGGTATTTTATTAAAAAATTTAATAGTCTTCGAGTTAGCTCATTGTCAGAGTGTTTGACTTACACCTTCACCTCTGACTCGTGGGATTGGTATTCGGTTCGTCCTTAAATTACTTAAGTTTTTTTTAGGGAGGTTCAGTATTTTCTTACGTTTTCTTAAATGGGGGCTAGAGGGTGTAAAAATCCATCTTAACGTAAGGTTTTTTAATCGATAATTATGGCGAGGCAAAAATTTTAAAAATCTCACTAATCATTAACTAACCCTACTTAAATCACTAATTTTCACTGTTATAAAGAAATAATTAAAGTAACCTTACGTAATTTAAAAACGGCTCCTATTTTTAATTTTAGTGGTAAGCTTAATACAACTTAATATATAAACCCGCCTTGGTAGCGTAGTTGGCTAACGTGCTAGTCGTGTTGAGCTCGACTGCCGAGGACGGGGCGATCGAGGTTCGTATCTTGGTTAGGTGAACTGGGGGTGATTTTTTCCTGAATGGTTTTCCACTCTCCCTCCACGCAAATGTGGGTTCACTTTCTCTAAATTCAACCTTCCCAATTCCTAATCCATTAGCATACTTTAGTACTTAAGCGTATAACCCGAACGGATAGTAAAACGCGGTGCTAAATTGAAAAAACTTAACATAGGGCTAGTTTATTGGTGAAATCCACCCCATAATATCTATTTTGTATTTTTATCAGTGTATTTTTCAAATTTGTTAAAACAATGCTAATCTTTGTTCTACCTCGCATATACACGTATGTGTTATTAACATTCATGGTGGAAATTAGCGCCCAACTAGAGGCTAAACATGTACATCAAATTGACCAATCGGCAACTATTTATTCTCCAGAGCGTGCGGACAGACCTCGATGTGTACATTCTATAAACACAGGCAACAGTTTCTGTTAGCGTTTTCGTAACTTATTGAAAGAACAACATATATTTTATTTATTTATGAACTGACTGAATTTATATCAGTACACGATAATTTCTATGAGAGAGAGAGAGAGAGAAAGGGCCTATCAATTCTTCCGGTAAAGGTGTTTTCACATAACTTCCAGGGTTCTTTTAAACCACCACAATCGACATCAGACTGACAGCTTTACTTCCCCTCCGAAGGAAGTTGTGCTAAGGATTTTTATCGCTCTAGAAAAATCTGTCGACTCCGGCCGGGTCTGAGCCCATGAACATCGGGTCCTGAGGCAAACACTTTATTCCAAGACCACCGCGATCGACAACAACAAAATATATTAATAAAACTCTTTATTTTTTTCTTTCGCGTTTGTTGCACTAATAATTGACAAGAATTATAGGTACACTTGTATTTTGTTTCAAATGATCCCCAAAGCCACACAAAATAATAGTTTGAAAATATAACGTCTTTATTTTGTAAACACATGCGCATCAACTCAACCAAAGATGGTCTCTATGACGTCATCAACCGCCCTTGGTTCTTGTGGTCTCTCCATTTTATTTTTGAAGTGAACTTGGTCTTATTTTCATAAGTTCGTGTTTTAACAATCTAAAAACCGGTTAAAAAGAAAAATATAATTTAAAGCAAATTTGTTTGTTGTGAGAGTTTAGAACGCCCAAAGTCACAACTCAACATTATGGTCTCGCAGATCATATGGTTAGGCGAATGAACACATGATAGGAGACATGGTAACTTTTGGTAGCTGTCATTTACTTACACGACTATCGGAGATATACACTATTTGGTTGGACGTATGCTTGGATACTTTTCTGTTTAGAAAGTGCACGTTAAATAACTCAACATTTAAAAATAACTTTAAAAAATAATCAAAATAAAATAAGATGGCAAAGGAATTTTAAACAAAGATAGAGGGAGAGAACGAAATACGATACAAAACGACAGTAAAGAAAGAACATAGAAAAAAAAGACACGTGAGAATGAGTGTAAGGAACATATAAAGGAAGAGATAAAAAGGGGTTAAGAGGGGTTGGGGGGGTTAGGGTACAGAAAATAAAAATAAAGTGGTCTCAACAAAGCCACGTAGAACGGCGGGCAGTTTCCGGTGACGGTCCCCTTAGTTTCCGGTTGCGACTGCCGGCGTCGAGGATTATACTCAGCCCTTGCAGTATAGTGGAGAGATTCAAACCACCCTCCACTCTCAAAGCTTTCTCCTCCCCCCTTAGCCTCCCGCACCCCTTCTGCATCCACCTCAACCCTTTACACAACTTCTTCTTCCTACTCCATATAATTGGCTGCAGTGACGTCACAAGAAGGTGCCACTGTAGGGGCTTAGACTATGAAGAGGAGAGAAAATACCAAGTGGTATTATCCCTGTGGCTAAATCCTATAGCCAACCACCTGTGCCGCCTGCTTCTGCTGCTACTCGGATTACAACTAAAACGACACTGTTTTTTTTTTATCTCGGCCTGGGTTCAATAAACTGTAGTGTCTCTCCCTGAAAGCCACAAGATTAAATTCATCGTATCTTTGATTTTCTTATGAATTTACTTTTGGAGCACCGTTTATAAAATACCAACTTATATTGATAACATTTTACTCTAATACTAACCGACCTCGTGGTGTGGTTAGTGCACCTGGCTACGAGCCTAGGAGCCCCGGGTTAGACTCCCAGCTGGTATCTTGGGTATTTTTTGCCGAAATGAGAACCACCCCAACTGTCATCAGGGTTTGGTTAGTTAGGCTTGTTTTAGGTTTAAGTGTTTCCACTGGTTTCAAACCCTCATACTCACTATCACCATTACACTCAATATCTGCCTCATACTCACTATCATAATCATAGTCACTATCACCCTTATACTCACCATCACCACCACACTCACTATCACCCTCATACTCACTAACACCATCATCGTATCTCATCGAGACATGGAAAGATTCTCCACGGAAAGGATGTACAATTAGTACATTCGGGCGTCCCCTGGGCAATGGTAAATCAGTATTGGTTAATCTTTCCACAAACTAGGTTAACAGTGATGTAATCCAGAAGCTAAATATTAGTATTAATCTATTATTAGGGTTATTTCAATGGTATTGATAATTTCTATCGAAAGTGACAGCTGTAGATTACATGATTTGACGGGTGAACACGTAAAAGTGGATTGGGTAACTTTCTCTCGTTGTCAGACATGTTCATTCGTAGGAAAACGGGTGTAAAGCTGGGCAACAATTAGCACAGCCAGGGACACCTCGTTCATAATTTCGTGTCCAGCCAAACTTTTATTTTCGTGCCCCCTTACTGTATCACATAATTCTTGTCCAAAACTAATCTCATGAACCTGAAAAGAAATAACCACAAGACAAGGATTCATGGATGTCCCTTTCATTTGCCTATTTTGGCTAAACATGTATCGTTAATAGGTTTTTAATGCAAGCTATATCAAATTATTTCTGATACTCTTCTGTTTGCCCGGTTAACATAGGCAAGATCATGGTATTCGAAATTCTAGGAAAGTGAAATTAAGAGCTGTGGTCCATCGATCTTTTTTCTTTAATTTACAAATATTTTATATACATATGTGTGCTACACTTTTTGTTGAAATTAATTGCTTACAGTAAACGGGATTTGTTATAATTAAAACACATAATTAACATTTTATTTGTGGGGTTGATAGGTAACTTTTATGTAACTGGTGTCGGCCGTGGGATCGTAAATCTGGTCATGTAACTGGTGTCAGCCGTGGGATCGTAAATATGGTCATGTAACTGGTGTCAGCTCTGGGATCGTAAATATGGTCATGTAACTGGTGTCAGCCGTGAGATCGTAAATCTGGTCATGTAACTGGTGTCGACCGTGGGATCGTAAATCTGGTCATGTAACTGGTGTCGGCCGTGGGATCGTAAATCTGGTCATGTAACTGGTGTCAGCCGTGAGATCGTAAATCTGGTCATGTAACTGGTGTCAGCCGTGAGATCGTAAATCTGGTCATGTAACTGGTGTCAGCTCTGGGATCGTAAATCTGGTCATGTAACTGGTGTCAGCCGTGAGATCGTAAATCTGGTCATGTAACTGGTGTCGGCCGTGGGATCGTAAATCTGGTCATGTAACTGGTGTCGGCCGTGGGATCGTAAATATGGTCATGTAACTGGTGTCAGCTCTGGGATCGTAAATCTGGTCATGTAACTGGTGTCAGCCGTGAGATCGTAAATCTGGCCTTTAAATTATGTCAAACGTCGGACAGTCAATCCATCGTAGTCTCTGAAAAGAGGAACGTTTACCTTTGAATAACGGCACGAGCCTCCCCCAGCAAGTGATGGCACCCTTGCGGTTGAACTGTCCTAGAGCAAGCTCCATGTAGAATAGTGGGATCCCTCCCACCACCAACATGATGCTGTACGGAACCAAGAATGCTCCTGAAACAATAACACGCGAGGTTTGTATTTACCTGACGGGATCCACTCACATAATGCAATGGTGATATGTACAAGAAATTGATATTTACTTTTAACGAGAACTTTCTGAACTGACTGACTATATCTGAACACGAGAATTTTCTATGTCTGAGAGAGAAAGGGCCTCCCAATTTTGGCGGGAAATGTATTTCTATATAACTTTCAGTGGTTCATTTACATGCCATAATTGAGATGGGACTGACTGCTTTACTTTCCCTCCGAAGGAAGTTGTGCTACGGATTTTTATCACTTAGGAAAAATCCGTCTACCCTGGCTGGGTTTGAACCCATGAACATCAGGACCTAAGGCGAACGCTTTATCCCAGGATCACTGAGGTCGGCAGGGTATTTTGAAAATATGTCAATGAAAAGAGAGTAAGAAAACAGTGCTTTACCCAAACATTTTTTTTTGTGAAGCTCTACTTGTGGTGGCTTTTGATTAACTATCCTAACAGGAGATGGCAAAAAATGTACTTGATTTAGAATCCCCCTTGAATTATATTTAAAAAAACAATTGGGATTGTTTATAAATGAAAACCAAAGAAGAAATTAAACAAATTTCATAAACATCATTGATATTCACTCAATTAATAAAATCATCACAATTAAATAAGGATTTAAATTAAATAATTCACTTTCAATAAAATAGACCTAATCGTTAAACAATACACTAATACCAAATCTTTACAAAATTAATATAATAAATAATAAAAATAAAACTTAATAATATATACACAATGATATCCAAATAAATCAACCTAAAGTGCTGTATTCACCAATGACAACACAAATCAATACTCTAACTAAACCAATGGAGTGATCTATAGAATATAAATAAAGAAAATCACACTTAAAAATTAATAAACTCAATTAACATCAACAAGAAAGGTAGGTAAGATACAAAGATACAACATGGAGGGGATCCTAATACCGTAGAGCAAGTAAGTATAACCTAAAATGTAGGGATTTTAATATTAAACGAACATGTTTATATCTTTCAACTCCTTTTAGGCGAGAATAGTCATATTTTAAAATAACAAACCGTCTTAATTAATAACGCTAGATTTTTGGACGTTTGCGTTGAGTATTAGTGCTCTGGTAGGCAAACCCCTTAAGCACTAATATTTAAAAAAAAACTACATTGATTTGTTTTAACTTATTACTTAAAATTCATGAAAATATATTTAAAGTAAATCCATTATTTTGATACTTTTATTAATTAATTTTGAGAAAGAAATAGAAATAATTGTAAGTGAATAAAGAACTATTGTGTCAAAGTAAAAAAAAGAAATACCTAAAAAAAAAGGTAAAAATTCAATAAGAATGAAGGATGCGTACGGAAAGCTTTTACAGTAAAACCTCCGATCATTTTATGGTCCCCCCTCTTTTTGAGCCCCTCTCACCCGCCTCGTACAACCCATTCCTCTCCCTTCCAACCCAAGTACGTTGGAACTTTCCAAGTCCAAAGAGCGTTCAATTACGTCGGGCAATTTGTCTCATTCGTAAGCGGAGCGAACAATCGCAAGGCCCGGAATCGCGCGATGAAAGGGTGTAAAGTAGCGGTAGGAGGGGTAATGTCGAGTAGTGTGAGGAGAGGGGAGGGGAGGGGGAGGGAGCATAGACTTGTTGCCATTCTTCGTACTTGTTCACTTGGCGCGTGAATTTAACCGACTGTTAAGAAAAAAAAAAATCTTTTTATCTCGATTTAAAACACAACCTTTCAATTCAAAACGATTCTGCAACTTTTTTTTTTTACCCCTTTTAAATTCGTATTTTTTTTAGGTCTACCCATCTATTTTTTATTGTTTTTATAATAGGACCGGTATGTAGCTTTTAATGGAAGATTCAGATTTAGGGTAATATGGTCTGAGCCGTTTGTTCGGCGTATATACCCAAGATTTCTAATAAATTGAAATATCTTACAGCTAGTAAGAGTCACGTATTCATACGTCATGTCATCTGCAGCTGTCACTTTTTATATATATTATGAACACTTACACAATACTACCCATAATATAGTAAAACGTTATCAATGAAGACTACAAAATAATATTTGTTTAAATGTTCTAAAAGTTGCCTCAAATGTAGCCTACATTCGTAAAAAAAAATCACGGCATTAAACTACTGTCACTACTCCCCCCCTCCCCCCCCAAACCCGTGGTCTTGCGTGACAGGAGGGTTTAGAGGGATAGGTAGGCAGTGGCAAATAATTATGGGGTTCATTTTGATCTTGTTTATTGAAAAATAAAAATTACTATATGAGTGTATAAATGTGATGTAGCTTTTAGAACAGGTTGAAAGAATTTAAAAAAAGGTCCTCGTTCTATCAATGTCCCTACTCATCAGTTCCGTGTCCTGACCTATCGTCGGTGTTATAACTCTAACTGGTGTCGAACACCCGACCACCCAGTGGTGCGTGGTTGTTTTCCAACTCAGACTTCTAAAAACCGTTTAGGGCGTCCTCCTCCGTGCTGAACAGGGACTCAAGCTGTAGGACATTCTCCTCACAAGTTGTTGTAGCTGTAGTTGTTAGCTGAGTTTGTAGAGCACTTCGAAGTAGCCCTCCTAACAACTGGTGTCTTTTTACGGCCTCCCCTTATCCTCTAAAGGTATAAAACTCCCGACTAAATACCAAAAAAGGAGGGTTATTTCTCCTAAGTTACTAGTTTTACCAATACTCTGTGTTAATGCAAATTGGCAAAACAATCTCTGTTTTTGAAAACACGGCATGGTACGAATACGTTACTGCTGACTCAGAAAAATTATTATTATTATTATTATTAGCACCGCGTCTTACTACCCGTTTCGGGTTATACGCACTTACGCTAATGTGTAATGGTAGGGTGATTGTGAGATGAAATGAAGGACCTACAGTTTAACGTGGAATCCGATGTAAGCTATGGCACTGAAATTTGGACCAAAACTAAAACCTAATTTTTATAGCAAGTCCACTTTCAACCACCAACGTCACTAAGATTTGGCATCGTAGAAATTTGTCTAATTTGGATACATGATTTTTTCACAATTTTGTTTTGCTATAATCAAAAATTTGCTTATGTTGTTTTGTGTATAAGTGAATTAAATTTATAATAATGTGACACAGAAAAAAAATTCCTTCAACTCATACAATCCACCACTTCTGTCGAAAACCTAGACCTAAGTATTTACTCGGGTAGATAATATTTTGGGTGACCTGGTGGTCTAGGGGTAAGGTGTCAGACTTCTATGCTGGCGGCCGGGGTTCAATCCCCGGTCCCGGCACAAATTTATCTGATTACCAAACCCTTCCTTCACCTCTGACAAGACATCTTGTGAATGTGGGGAATGCCAGGCCTCCACCGTGGTTCGGATTCCACGTTAAACTGTAGGTCCTTCACTTTATCTCACAATCACCCTAACATTACACATTAGCGTAAGTGCGTATAACCCGAACGGGTTGTAAGACGCAGTGCTAATAATAATAATAATAATAATAATAATAATAATAATAATAATAATAATAATAATAATAATAATAATAATAGATAATATTTATGATCACTTGAGAAAAAATATATTTATTTTTTTGGAAAAACCTTGACTTGCAGCATTATTTATTCCATAGTAATTTACCCATTGAAACATTTTGACTGGTTGGTTAAATAAGTAACCAATTAAAATGTATATATCAAAATACACACAACACCTTTGTAGAAAAAAATTATTAATTAATCCAAAACATTTAATTTAACTTACATAGACTTGAAAAGTTCGGCTAAGCTTGATTTATTAATTATTTTTTATTATAAACACACCAAAGATTGATTTTATCATATTATGAATAACTTTATAAATTAGCTTTACAATATTAATTAAATGGCTAAGAATGCAAATACAGTAATTATAATATATTTTCCCGGTCATTGCGGCAACACGAGTTCTCAAATAACGGTCGTCCTATGAAAATCAGCCAATAGTTTATATTTAATAAGCTTAATTTAACATAAACGTTCTTTGATTCAAATCACTGTAATAAAACATAAACACTAGAATACATTTAATGATGTATACATATTGTCCTCCGACCGCATCTTAGTTCCCATCCGGGTCATCCACGCGTAACTAATCTAATAAGCAAAGTTAGAGAGGGTAAAATTTAGAAGAAGTGTTCCAGTAATTGCGTGAAGTAAGAGTTGGAAACCGTTTAGGAAAAAACTTCCCTAAATACATCTGATCGTGGTCTGATATCCAAGCTCTTAGTATATTATAAACCAGACTAGACGAGCCCGACATTTATTCAGCGTGGCCACTAATGCGTGTAATAATTGAATGGTCTCAATTAAGGTCATATGAAATAAATATATGTTTGAATAAGAAAGGATTATCGCTTGAATGAAAACTATACTCTCAACAAACAAATGAGACGCTTCGGTGGCCCTAGCGCGTCATCCTCGCAATAGACTAGACTGAAGAAAAGTTCGGGGATTGGATCCCCTTGTAGAGTGTACGCTGGATGATTTTTCCTTCACTCTTCCTTCACGCAAATGCGGGTTAACTTCTTATAAATTCAATCCTACTCATCCCTAACACATTAGCATAATTTGGGGATGTAGGGAACGCGAGAAAAGAGCAGTATTTTTTTTGCAATTTTTAGAGCAAAAATTTTTTTTTTGTCAGCATAAATTAAATAATTCTCTAGTAGAAGGGTTTAATTTTCTTCACATGGTGATATCAACAGTTGCTGAATATCTGTAAAGGGTGTACTGGAATTAAATGACAACCTTTTTTCTTCATTCAGGTGACCTGGTGGTCTAGTGGTAAGGTGTCGGACTTCTGTCCTGGGGGTCCGGGGTTCAATCCTCGGTCCCGGCACAGATTTATCTGATTACCAAACTCTTCCTTCACCTCTAACAAGACGTGTATTAATCACATCTTGTGAATGTGAGGAATGCCAGGCCTCCACCGTGGTTCAGATCCCACGTTAAACTGTAGGTCCTCCATTTCATCTCACAATCACCCTTCAATCACCCTACCATTACACATTAGCGTAAGTGCGTATAACCCGAACGGGTAGTAAGACGGGGTGCTAATAATAATAATAATAATAATGCTTTTGATAGATATTCTAAAACTGTGTGGTTGTTGTGTCTGTTCTAATTTTAATTTAGTCTGTAAGTCACGTGTTGATATAATCATTCGGTTCAAAAAGGTGGATATTAAATACTTCAAATAAAACAAAAAACATATATGCATATAACCCGGATAGCTAAAGAAAGAACAAACAAACCTAATTTGATTAAATAAGTTATGGGAAAATATTATCAATGGAATCCATACTATTTGTGTTTTTTTATTTGCTGTCCCATTAAAGTTCTTCCCCCTTAGAAAGTTTGTACTACCTACATGATGTTTAAAAGTAGGTTTGTAAAATTTAATTTGGAAACGATACCACCGAGTTGGTTCGAAAATATGAAAAAAAAAAAAATTGTCAATCCGTTCTCGAATTCATTTGTGGAAAGAATATTGTATTACCTCCGTGTGGTGGAATGTGGGTGAAAAGAAGGGGAAAGGGGGGGGTTTAGGGAGGGTAGATTCTTCCTTGAAATATGATCTAGTTCCCTCGCAACATGAACAAGATTCTATATTAATTTCAATAAGACGAGTGAAAAGGGGAGAGGGGGCAGGGAATTTACTCCCCCACTCTCTCTTCCCCCCCCCCTTTTTTTTACGAATGAAATGAAGTTGTAATCCGAACCTCTCGGGAAATATTTTCAGTCTATCCCCGACTCGTGTAGTTACGTTTTGGACCGAATATAAAATAAAATGGTACAACTACAGTCCAATATTCATATAGATGGCCGTTTACGAAAATATATACTTTCTCCCCCCTTATACCCCGCCCCTCCCCATCAACAATGCTAGCTGCAGGTGGTAACTGAGGGTGTTTTTGATATTATGTACAATACTACTTTACTTTAAAATACATTTATTAGCTTCCCGAGTGATAATTGACTTGTAGGTGACCTGGTGGTCTAGGGGGTAAGGTGTCAGACTTCTGTGCTGGCGGCCGGGGTTCAATCCTCGGTCCCGGCACAGATTTATCTGATTACCAAACCCTTCCTTCACCTCTGACAAAACGTGTATTAATCACAACTTGTGAATGTGGGGAATACCAGGCCTCCACCGTGGTTCGGATTCCACGTTAAACTGTAGGTCCTCCATTTCATTTCACAATCACCCTACCATTACACATTAGCGTAAGTGCGTACAACCCAAATGGGTAGTAAGATGTGGTGCTAATAATAATAATAACAACAATAATAATAATAATAATTGACTTGTACTTGAGCTGAGTCCAAAATTACGAATACAGGAGGCTTTCAAAGCGCGTTGTTTCAACACTGTTGATAATTTCTATTGCAGTGTATCTTCAAAATGTTGATGGAATGTTTATAATTTTAATAACGCTTAAATAAAAGAACACGGAGAGCTTCCCACGACCCTAATTTGAGTCGCGACCCTGGGTTTGAGAACCACTGGTCCAACAGATGGAAGCACCAACTCAATTTTGTGTTAAAAATCATAAAATTGGACTTTTTCCTTTCTTCTTCTTTTTTTCTCCCACGTGACCTTAAAATGTGATCTGTTTGAGGACGATTACTGTAAGAATATCTTTTCTTGATCCGTCGAGGGACCTGTTGGGTCAGTCAATCCTCATCCCGACTTATTAGAGAAATCCAAAGGCCTCAATCCACATCCTACAGCGCAAGAACACGTAAGAAAAGAACAAATAGTTAAGGTGGGATGGAAGCGGATGCGAGAAAATGGTGTTTTTTTTTGCAGTTTTCATAACAAATAATTTGTTAAAAAAAAACCAATGTCCTCATGGAAACATAGAGTTTAAATTTCTTCACACGGTGATATCAACAGTTGTTGAATATCTGTCATGAGATAAACTTTTTAAATGAAGAGAAAAGTCGTCATTAAATTCCAGGATATCCTTGACAGATATTCAACAACCTGTTGATATCACCGTGTGAAGAAAATTAAATTCTTTGTTTCTAGTAGAGAGATATTTGGTTTCATTTGCAAAAATAAAATGTTTGCTATAAAAACTGCAAAAAAACACTGCCCTTACTTTGGAATTCTTATCATCCCACCATAGGAGGGCTGCATAGATAGCCGAGATATTGCTAATCAAATGTTGCGCTTAGCTTAGATATTGACATAACTTTCAACAGTCCACGAGTTTGTTGTGTACTGAAATTAAAACACAGCTATTTCATACAGGTAAACTGGTGGTCTAGGGGTAAGGTGTCGGACTTATGTGCTGGGGGTCCGGGGTTCAATCCTCGGTCCCGGCACAGATTTATCTGATTACCAAACCCTTCCTTCACCTCTGACAAGACATCTTGTGAATGTGGGGAATGCCAGGCCTCCACCGTGGTTCGGATCCCACGGTAAACTGTAGGTCCTCCATTTCATCTCACAATCACCCTACCATTACACATTAGCGTAAGTGTGTATAACCCGAACGGGTAGTAAGACGCGGTGATAATAATAATAATTAATAATAATATTTTATATGTCCCGATACTTATGTCGACTTGGAAACATAGTTTTAAATTTTAAATTACTCCCTCTGAAAAGTCAAAATGTCTACATATTTCAGTTAATCATTGATCATAATGTCCGAGAAACGAAATTTAATTGATTAATGAGCGTAGAATATATCTTTGTGAATCGAATACCATTTAATACGGGTAAGGTGAGGAAGAGGTCACAACACACATTGTATTGTCGTTTGTATATTCCTCCTTCCTTTTTGTTCTCCTACTACGAACAGTCTCACCCCAAGAATGTTATAAACCCACTTGGAAACGGGCGTTTAGGAATTTACACCCTATTTAATTCCTAAACACAATCTTAATACTAGTATTTTTTGCTGATAAAGTCTCTTTAAAAAAACAACTGATGGTGTGACCTTGACAATAGCTCTTTGTTCAGTATGCCGTGGGCTTAAAAAAAAGATTGAAAATCGCTGTGCTAGGTAGATAAATATGGGCCCTTTTTTATAACTAACTTTTCAACTGCCCGAAAAGGTAAAAAAAACACGTTACCGTGAACATATCATAAGTTGACATGTAACACCTTATTTTATGGCTTCAAAGATAAACTTCAAAATGGGGGGCTTAAAAGTAATGTCAATGTTTTGTAAGGGGTCTTCCGCGTATTTAGAGACACCAAAATTTCGGGAGACTTTTTCTTTACGAGCTTTTATTATATCTTTCTTAGCAACGTGTCTTACTACCCGCTCGGCCTATACGCTTATGTTCTAATTACGTCAATGGTCTTAGGGAGGCTATATTTAAAGTAAATATACTCACATTTACGTGAAGTTATAGTGGAAAACTATTTTTGAGAAAAAAACACCCTCATTACACCCGCCCAAGATTCGAACCTCAATCTCCCAGTCATCGGCAGTAAAAAGATTATCAAAACTTATTTAAAATAAATTGTAGGGCGTGGTTCGAATCTTGGCTGTGTGAACTGGGAAGAGACGCCTTAAACCATTCGACCACCAAAGTGGATAATTTTATCGCCAGTCTTAAACATTTATAATTTTATTTAAATTAGTCATTAGTAAGTTACCCTTATTTTTAGAGCTAGAATGACTAAAATTACGATACCTCCTCGAGGTATGACATCCGAATATCACTTTTGAACGAAATCTATCAAAAAGTTTCGGTTGTAACCTCAGGTACAGGTGGGATCATACAACCCCCATTTTTTGAGTTGGGGAGGGGGGAACATATAACGTCAAAATCAATCCTAAATTTGAGGTCGAATGTTTTCACGACAATAATACTTTCCCTATATGATAAAGTATTATTATTATTATTATCATCATTATTATTATAACTGCGTCTTACTACCCGTTAGAGTTATACCTACTTACACTAGTGTGTAATGGTAGCGTGATTGTGAGATGAAATGGAGGACCTACAGTTTAACGTGGGATCCGAACCACGGTGGAGGCCAGTGCATTCCCCACATTCACAAGTTGTGATTAATACACGTCTTGTCAGAAGTGAAGGAAGGGTTTGGTAATCAGATAAATCTGTGCCGGGAGCGAGGAAACTTTAAATATAAAACAACAATATAAGTTCAAACTGATATATTTTTAAAACGCCAAACAAAATAAAGAGGAAAAGTAGGTAGAGGTTGAGGTTTAGAAATTACAACAGACTTAAGTTTCCAAGATAGGAGCGAACAGGTCAACAATATCCCAACGCAGCGGGGGCTTAAAAAAAAAAAGTGTCGCCTTGTTTCGGTTCCGACGCTGGTCAGCTGATTGATGGCGTCTCTTCCTATTGGTGCAAATATACACCTCTCCCCCCTCACCCCCTTGGGCACACGGGCCGTCATATCAAGTATGATGGATTTTCAACACCACTCTCCACTTGAAGTAACCCCCCCTACCCCTTTCCAATATCATGTGTCAATGAACGTACAGGAATAAAGCATTCATTTACTTTATACGGATCTATTGATTTAAATCTAGTATTTGTTGAGAAAAAAATAAACATCTGGACACGGGAATCGAATCCGGTACCAATAACGTGAGGGTGAGAGAGGTAACCATGAGGGGTCCAATAGACAAAATAGGTCGAATTTGGTGGGTAAAAATCTTAAGTGAATTTCTCTCCTCATGAATCTAAATTCATGAGTTCAAACCCGGCCGAAGCCCAACAGATCTTTAACGAACGATGTAAATATAGAGCACAGCTTCGTATCGATGGAAAAGTAGATCCGTCGGTCCTAGAATCCTACGTCATTCCATTTATTTGAGATATTTAATCTACACTCTCTGAGCCAATCCGTATCAGCACACGAGAATTTCTCTGAGCGAGAGCAAAACGACCTACCTATTTTTCCGGTAAAGGTATTTTCACATACCTTCCAGGGTTATTTTACTTGCCACAATCGACATGGGACTGACAGCTTTACTTCCCCTCCGAAGGAAGTTGTGCTACGGATTTTTATCGAGCAAGGAAATTTAGTCGACCTCAGATGGGTTTGAACCCACGAACATCGGATCCTGAGGCGATCACTTTACCCCAAGACCACCAGGGTCGACGGCCTACCACCAGGGTCGACGGCCCCATGTTGATTGTGGCACATAAAATATCCATGGAAGGTATACGAGAGACCTTGCCGGTGAAATGTGTAGGCTATTTCTCGCTCGCTCGTAGAAATTACGTGCGGAAAGCAACGGGTAAGCCAGCTAGTGCACTTTCTGAAATTACGTAATACATGAGCTTGCTCCCAGATGGAGCAGGTGGGCTGCACTAACCAGACGAGCACGGGCGCTGCTACGGATGGACAAAGAAACATATTAAGCCAATCTTGGGGTTTTAGACTCTCAATCTAGACAGAATAGCTACTGATTAAGCTTATATGTTGTGTTCACGTATAGTTTATATATATATATATATATATATATATATATAGTTCTTTTCTACTTTCTCATGGTGACCTGGTGGTCTAGGGGTAAGCTGTCAGACTTTTGGGGGGTCCGGGGTTCAATTCTCGATCTCGATCTGATTACCAAACCCTTCCTTCAACTCAGACAAGACGTGTATTAATCACAACATGTGAATGTGAGGAATGCCAGGCCTCCACCGTAGTTCAGATCCCACGTTAAACTGTAGGTCCTCCATTTCATCTCACAATCACCCTACCATTACACATTAGCGTAAGTGCGTATAACCCGAACGGGTAGTAAGACGCGGTGCTAATAATAATAATTTATTTAAAGTTCACGTCTTAAACAACCGTATGTAGCTCATGATTTTAAAATATATATAACGTTTATGCTAATATTTTTAGGGATTAGGAAGTATATATTAATAAGAAGTGTACCCGCATTTACTTAGATGGAGAGTGGAAAACCATTTTGGAAAAATCATCCCCAGTAAACTCGACCGAGATTCGAACCTCAATCTCCCCGTTATCAGCAGTCTAGTCTACTGCTAGATTAGCGTCTTAGACCATTCAGCCACCGAAGCGGGTATTTAAAAGAAAATTAAAATGGATTATAAATTATATACCATCAATAATTATTGTTAATTATTGTATTTTATAAATATTCGAGCGTGTAAGGTCTTGAAAAAGGGGAGTGTTGGGGTTCCGGACCTCCTGGAATTTGATGGACTCCACTAGAGGGCTGTTGGCTAAAGGTATAGCCATTATTTTCCCTAGCGAAGCCCCCCCAACAACTCACTCCGCCTTCCCCCTCCCGTTAAATTAGCTTCATACATCCTTATTTAAGGGTGTTATTATATTAATATATTTATATAAGTATTAAAATGTGATGATATAGAAGGAAAACCGATCTAAAGTCCTAATCTGAATAGTGTTTGGAATAATAGAGTTTTGGCAAAAATAAATAAAATATTGCTTCAGTAGATAATTATGTTAATTTTAATTTATTACTTCACATAGTAACCTCAATAAATTTACTTTTCTTTCTTTAGCACCGTATATTACTATCAGTTCGTGTTGTGCGCATACATACTAATTACGATAATTAGGGAAGAGGAAGGTTAAATTTAGAGGAAATGTATCCGAATCTGTGTATAGGAAGAAGAGTGGACAACCATTTCGGGAAAACCACCCTCGTCGAGATTCAAACCCCGATCTCCCCATCATCGGCATGTCCAATCTATTGCGAGTGTGACGACAGGTTCTTTTTTCTGGTTGAAAATTTGCGAAATGAAGACACAATTTTTGAAAAAACTGTTGGGTCCCAAAATAAAAAAAAATAAAAATGTTTGTAGTGTAAAGTTGATCTCGGTCATCTTTAGGTAAAATGCTCGACTCAGGATCCGATGTTCGTGGGTTCAAACCTAGCCGAGGTCGATGGATATTTCTTGAGCGATAAAAATCCGTAGCACAACTTCCTTCGGAGGGGAAGTAAAGCCATCGGTCCCATATGATTGTGGCTTGTAAAATAACACTGGAAGGTGTGTGAAAATACCTTTCCCTGAAAAATTGATAGCGTCTTTCACTCTCGATCATAGAAATTCCCTAGTGCTGATATAATCAGTCGGTTTAGAAAGTGAACGTTTAATACCTCAATTAAATAAATAAATTAAAAGTATTGCAAAGTTTTTATTATTGTTTATAGAAATCTCATATCCCGTCATAGAGTGCGTTGCTTACGTTTTGTTTATTTAAAAAAAAATCGTTCCCTGGTTAGTCAGAAGTTGTTGGAGCAAGGGGTTGTACAAAGAGGAGGGTTGAAAGGGTCCAGTCTTTGAGTAGGCCTATAGAGCCGTGGTTCCATTTCCCCTACCGTCCCCTCGGGGGCAAGTTTGGCGGTGACGCGGTCTCCCGGTCTCCCTAGCCACTGATGTAAAGCAGAGGTGAACTCGTCTTATTTGTTATTCACAGTGCGATTTATACAAGAAGGAACTTTTTTTATTTTCTTTTTTTTGACAAGAAAAGTTATTAAAATCACAGTCACTAGACCGCTTCGGTGGTCGTGTGGTCTAAGAAGTTAAGATGTCATCCTTTCAATACAATGTACTGCCGATGTCGGGAACAGAGGGGTTAAAATCCCTGGTCGGGTGTTCTAAGGGTGGTTTTCAACTCTTCCTCCACACAAATGCGGGTACATTACCTCTAGATTCAACCTTACTCATCCTTAACATATTGGTGTAATTAGTACATAAACGTACAAACCAGACGAGTACTAAGACTGCGTCAAGTCTTGTTGACTGCAATTGTAACTTTTTATAGATAATATCAATAAATTTAAAATAATAATAATAATAATAATAATTAAGAATCAAATAGCCAAAGCTACAGTAGCCCCATGAATTCTCTGGTGCTGACTGACAGCTGACAGCTAAAAGCTTTGAAAAGTTTCCAGACCAAATTATGTATCCCTACGCCGAACCATATGATCTGCAAAAACATGTGTTTAGCAGTTGTTACTTCTGACAGTCAAAATGTAGGTATATACCTAAATGTTGACTGTCAGCTGTCAGTTATGAGCTGTCAGTCAGCACCAAAGAAGCCATGGGACTATTGTATTATTTATGCTTTTAGTGAGGATTACTCCATTTATATATCATATTCTTAAAATTGAGAAACTAAACCTGGACGTGGGTATCGAACCCGGGATCTTTGTTTAGTACGCCAATACTCTAACCACTTAGCTATCCAGGAATCTCCCTCCCCTCATGCCTAAGGTCATTCTTCACTCATATTTTAAGGCAAGAGTCTATGATGAACGTGCAGAAATCGCAATATTTAAAGAATGAAGCCGCCCCCGCTCGAAAGGAAATTCTGGATGCGTGCCTTAATATAATTTGAATCTGAATGTATGTAGTTGTAACAATAGTGGAGCTGGTGATCTGGTGGTCTAGGGGTAAGGTGTCAGACTTCTATGCCGGCGGCCGGGGTTCAATCCTCGGTCCCGGCACAGATTTATCGGATTTCCAAACCCTTCCTTCACCTCTGACAAGACATCTTGTGAATGTGGGGAATGCCAGGCCACCACCGTGGTTCGGATCCCACGTTAAACTGTAGGTCCTTCATTTCATCTCACAATCACCCTACCATTACACATTAGCGTAAGTGCGTATAACCCGGACGGGTAGTAAGACGCGGTGCTAATAATAATGATAGTGGAGCTACGCTACGCGATGGGTGGCGTTTTAAACGTTACCCGTTAATAAGATATTGCCTGGCTCCACGGAAGAGATCGAACTATGACCTCCCATCGCCATGGTTAATAGTAATTAAATGTCACTGTATATTTGTCCACACTTGAATACTAGGTCCATTTTATCATGAAAATACCAGCTCTAAAATTATTTTAGATTTATTCAACTAAAAATGACGCATGATCAGGGGGCGTACCCAGGATTTTGAGCTGGAAAAGGGGGGGGGGAGGGCTTTTTACATAATAATTTTCATAATTTTAACATTATTTCAATTACTATGATATTCGGAAATTTGATTTGAAGTAGGGGGATAAGAAAGATAGAGAGAATCAGCGATGCCCCCTAAAAAGCGGGGTTCCAGGGGTTTCTCCCCCGACATAAAATTTTGATTTCAAAGGATGCAAATGGTAATATTTAAGCTAATTTTTTACCAAAATCGAATCTTCGGCCTACCCTCTATCACTGTGTACGCCACTGGTTACCAGGTCTGTGTTTACACATTATTCTTCACACCTAGGATTTGTAGTTGTGGGAGGAAGGGGGGGGGGGGCATGTAATA
>CABFVZ010002564.1:0-11702 GCA_902151445.1 Timema monikensis | reverse complement strand
GGGGGGGGGGGGGGGGGGGGGCAGGCTTGAGCTCCCAAAGACTCCCGCACAATTACGCATTTATCACAGTCAAAATGAAAAGTTACCAATACGCGGCACCTTTAAAGTTAGAAATTTGGATCTTAGCTCACCGTGGACCTTACCTATAGTGGGGTCAAGTGAAACGGAAAGAGCACTTTTCCTGGTGTTTAGTCAAACAAGAGACCAGTGGCGGCTCGTGTATAGGCACTGCGGAACTTTAGAACCCCCTATTCCCACTTGATATTATCGATAACATTTAATATGAGTCCTTTTTTCTTTAATTCTTTCATTAATTTTGTAATACTATATATATATACCTTAAGCTTAATGTCAGTACTTCAGTAGCCATCCCCCAGTTTATGAAAAAATACTAAAATCTTTGTATGGAACTGTACGCTTTCACAGTACCAGCGACGTGATATGAAACTATCACCACAGGAAATTGTAACATCTTCCTCACTCGATGACATCAACATTTTGCGAACTGCTGACACGAACTGCTCCTAAACTACACGGTGAACATGACTTCATTATTCAAAACATGCGGCGTGGACATTGATTTCGCCAAATGTTCGCCTATAGGTCTAGATCTCACCAACAGTTCGCCTATAGTTCTAGATCTCGCCAACTGTTCGTCTAGAGTTCTAGATCTCGCCAACTGTTCGCCTAGAGTTCTAGATCTCGCCAACTGTTCGCCTATAGTTCTAGATCTCGCCAACTGTTCGCCTATAGTTCTAGATCTCACCAACTGTTCGTTTAGAGTTCTAGATCTCGCCAACAGTTCGCCTATAGGTCTATATCTCGCCAACAGTTCGCCTATAGTTCTAGATCTTGCCAACTGTTCGCCTATAGTTCTAGATCTCGCCAACTGTTCGCCTATAGTTCTAGATCTCACCAACTGTTCGTCTAGAGTTCTAGATCTCGCCAACAGTTCGCCTATAGTTCTCGATATCCCCAACTGTTCGTCTAGAGTTCTAGATCTCGCCAACTGTTCGCCTATAGGCCTAGATCTCGCCAACTGTTTGCCTATAGTTGTCGAACTGCTCGCAAACAGTTGATTTTGATCTGTACGTAACTTTAGTGGTGCGTAATATTTATAAATATATTTAAATTTATGGTAAACACAAAAACAATCAGGGCCAGATTTGGGGTTAGCCACAAAAGACACGGGACAAAAGAAAATGCAATTTAGAAGAACAATTTTTTTTGCTCCTTTCTATAGATCTAGACGATAGCATATCATATGAATTGCATTCTGGACCAATGAATTTGGGGGTACAAAGTTGAGAAGAAATTATATCTGAAGGTAAGGAAACAAATAAAAGTTAATTACAGGTTAATTACAGATATACGTGATACTAATTTGCTACACTAGACCTGCGTAACATACGTTATGTCAACGAATATCTTGATTCCCGCCAAGTGCATTATAATTTACATAGGAAGGAACTTTTAAATACACGCTTCGATGACCGCATGGTCTAAGGCGCTACTCTCATGGTAGATTAAACTGACAATTACGGGTAGATCGAGGATCGAATCTCGGTCGAGTGTACTTAAAGTGGTTTTTTCCCCCTAAATGATTTACCACTCTCTTCACGCAAATGCGGATACACTTACTCTAAATATAATCATCCCAATCTATAAAAAATATTAGTGTAATTGATACACAAGCGTATAACCCGAATGGGTAGTAAGACGTGATACTAAAAAAAAAGTTTTAAATAATTTAAACATAATTGTTTGTGGTCAACATTGACACTATTTTACTATATTTATTGTTACTTTATAGGTAATTATATTATTATTACTAGCACCACGTCTTAATACCCGTTCTTGTTGTACGCACGCTAATGTGTAATGGTAGAGTGATTGTGAGATGAAATGGAGGACGAACAGTTTAACGTGAGATCCGAACCACGGTGGAGGCCTGGCATTCCACACATTCACAAGATGTCTTGTCAGAGGTGAAGGAATGGTTTGGTAATCAGATAAATCTGTGCCTGGATCGAGGATTGAACCCCATAACCCCCAGAACAAAAGTCCGACACCTTACCCCTACACCGCTAGGTCACCATAAGGATGTTATATAACGAAAGTTACAACTGCAGATCACGTGAAAATAAATCCGTAGGCCGTTCTTATTTTGATTCGCATTAAAAAATTTATTTAGAGCGGTGAATTTCATCAAAATACCTATAGTGTTCGAACTAAAACAGTTTTTTAAACATTTTCTTGTTCTTTTAATCACGAACTAAATATATTAGATGAATTTAACACGTTTGAGAGATTGGATATTTTAAAAATTCAACTGCCAAAAAATTATTATTTATAACTTAGCCCTCACGTTTAAAAAAAGAAAAAACCTGCCTCTTTATTTATAAAAATAACACCCAAATTAATTTTAGACGTATCCAATATTCAAACTTCTTCTTCCCCTCACCTCCTCAAATCCACATCCATGAAATATAAATAATTTCTATGGCCTTTTGGTAAAATATAACCTTGGTAAGACAAAACTATCTCTTCGCTGGCCGCGTAGCCAATACCACCGACTGAAAACTATCCTCCTCCACGTGTGATTGGCTGATCAAACTAAGAGAGGAAGAGGTTAAGAGTTGCCGAAACTAGTCTCCTTGTCATCACTCCGAGGACATGTCGAAATAAGGTGGAGGGGGGAGGAGGAGGGTAAGAGGCGAGGGGGAGGTATTGTTAATGGCGCCTTCAGTAACAATTAACAGGGTGAGAAATTGAGTTACCTCCTCGAGGTGTGAAAGTGTCTGGTACTTTGGAGACGACCTCACGGCTTCATTTCACGGCGAGGTCAGTCCATTAAGCAAAAAATTTCAACCGAACTTAACTTTGCGTGGTGATAAAAAAAAAGAGGTCCAGGGTATGGCCGAATCCAAAGGAAAGGGGTATTTTGGGTGCTGATAAGAGTACGACTGAAAAATGAACTGTATGGGAAAAAAGATGTATTAAAATAACACGTTAAACGTGCCAACCAATATTGTATATTATATCTTAAGATTAAAAAAAGGGAGCAACTATTTTCACTTGAGTATTTCTGGAAAAATCTAGTACAGCCGATTACGATACACAAAAGGTGTAGTCGACTACTTTTACTCAATTCTTTCCATCACTGGAGCTCACTGAGCATAGGACATGAGCAAAGCAATGCTGCCAATTCACATTAATAAAATTATTGCCAGAATTCATAAACAATGTCTCGTTTCTCACTAGATTTGAATAAATTAAACTAGATTTTCAATAATATTTTTTTAACATAGTGGTTAAAGTCTTTTGCTAAATAAAATAATTGATTTATCTCTTTAAAACTATAGAAGTCGATACATACTTTAAAATGTATTGACCTGAAAAAAAGAATCTTAGAAGTTAAATAAGGTTGCAAATTAATTTTCTAGTATGCAGTGCAATCTTTAAAGAGAATGAATACTTCATGTTAAAGAAAATATTTTTAGACAAGGCTGCACTCTAGTATACAATTCGTAAGTTAAGAAGATTCCATCCTGCTGCCCTCCACAAGAAGCGTGACATAATTTTTACGTTAAACGTTCCTTCTGTTAAACCTCAAGTGTGCCATTTGTGGATACATTCCGGATTTTCACAAAAGCAGTTTATTACAAAACTATCGGAATCGATACCATTCCAAGTGGATACAATTCCAGTTTTTGTGGATATAATTCCAGGGGATACAATTCCGATTTTTCACAAAAACAGTTTTTTACAAAACGATCGGAATGGATACAATTCCAGTTTTTGTTGATATAATTCCAGTGGATATAATTCCGAATTTTCACAAAAGCCGTTTATTACAAAACTATCGGAATGGATACCATTCCAGTTTTTGTGGATATAATTCCAGGGGATACAATTCCGAATTTTCACAAAAGCAGTTTTTTACAAAACTATCGGAATGGATACCATTCCGAGTGGATACAATTCAGTCTCTTCGTATCGTGTGATACGGGTATAAAGGTAAACCAGAAGGCTAGCCAGCAGTGACGTCATTTTCCAGCAGCGTGCAAGCGATCTAGCAACGAATTCTTCACCGTGTGTGGCGGGCTTTAGTTATAAATTAACAACGCCGTGAGATAGTCTAGAATATTACATGTGTTTCAACTCTGTTTGGCGGACAAGTATTGGTTGAACGATTCAGGCGCACGGATAAATCAGAGGTTCGGTTTAGCATCATTTCGGTTCAATTTGATTTAGTCATAAGGAGGTTGAGAATCGGAAATATTTCAATAGGTTTCTTACTATATATTTTCTTTTAAAATTAATAGGCAATACATAGTACGTTTTAATTTCAAATTACTTTTTTTTAAAGTAATGTAATGGGTTAGAAAAATGCATAATACAAATATTTTTCATTGATTATATAAAATAAAATACAGCTCTCTATTTACTAATAATAAAAAAATATTTCTATTGGAAAAAAGGAATTTAATTGTCTAAATAATGTAATGGGTTGCAACAAAAGTACGCCAAAAGTTAGTTCTTGTCAACAAACAACACACAAACAGTAATAGTCTTTTCTTTGGTTTTGGAAAAATATTATATGATTATTATTATATGAATTTAATTATATTATAATTATATTAAAAATAATAACATATATTTTAATGTCAGTGATGGCTAAATTTAAAGGAATGTAAGGCTACTAAAAGTTAATAAAAATATAATGTATCGTTAAAATTTATTATAGAATAATACTATATACTTATCAAGCTCAGAGCAAAATAATGTTACTCAGGTATTTTGTCGACATTCATTTTCATACATTGAAACTCTTCTAGAACAAAATATTCCAGAGTATGATAATTACTATATCATTTTTGAATATCACTTATAAAATACGTTTACTCATGCTATTATAAAATTCTGATTGGTAAGAGACCATTGGGAAGACCTAGACGCAGATGGGAGGATAATATTAGAATGAACCTGAAAGACGAAGGGTGTGATGAGTTGGACTGGATAGAACTAGCTCAAGATAGGGATAATGTGTAATGAGATGGGCTGGATAGAACTAGCTCAAGACAGGGATAGGGTGTAGTGAGATGGAATGGATATAACTGGCTCTAGATAAGGATAGGTGGCGTATTTTTGTATGTGCGTCATTGATCTTTTGAATTTATACTGCCATAAATTAAGTAAATATAAAATTAAATATTTTGATGCAACTAATAGTATTCTTGATATTGATATAAAACGATCCTTGCAACAGAGCTAGGCCTAGTATTTTTTTTTTTGCTAAACTATAAACTCCGACTTGAAATTTCATTTTCAGCATAATTGGCAGAGTAATGGCAGATATTAAGGCAATATTTAGAGAAATTTCAAACACAACACTTTTGGATGATGGTTTGTTTGCTGCTGCTATACAAAACCTCAATTAAGCCGTTGACAATGTATTATTTTAATTCACTTTCATAAAACTGTATTAGATATTATAAAACATCTATATTTTAAAGTGTATGACGTTATTTGTTACTTCAAAAATGTAAACATAATTAAATGTCGAGTTAAAGAAATATTGAAATATGTCAGGTATTATGTTACGTAACTCCTGTACATAACAATATAAAAATCAAATGTTTGATTAGGTTATACACTATATTTAAAAATACTATGATTATAAAAATAAAATTCCTTCTTACGTGAAATCTTTTTTATGACAATTTCTAGCGGCTTATAAAATTATGTAGCATAAAAATCTAAAAAGATAACATTTCTTCCCCTCCCCCTCAAGTTTGAGGCAAATGTCGCAACTCGGATATTATGGTAAATTGTGAAAACAAAGTTCTAGTTTTCCTAAATAATAAAGTCATATTTTATAAATAAGGAAATAACAAATCATACCAAGATAATTGTGTATTTTTTAGTGGTTTAATTATCAACATAGTTATTTTCTTAAGAACTATGTAAGTTTGAATTCGATGTAAGTATTTGACATTTGAATGAAAACATTCGTATTATTCGCATTAAAACAATTGTACATTTGAATAAAAATATTCGTATTATTCAAACGCACATTAAAATCATTCGAATGAAAACATTCCACTTGGATACATTATAGTACTTATAATAGCTTTCAAAAGAGGACTAAAAACATATTTTTGATTTTATTCATATGCAAACAAATTAAAAAACTTTTAACCTGATGTCATGGACTTTTATAACCCTTTATTTCCTTATGACATGGCTTCCTTTAGCTTACCACACGTTTATATTCTTTACATTGAAAAATGACACCTGGACACGGGAATAAAACCAAGGATCTTTGGTTTAGTACGCCAATACTCTAACCAATGAGATACTTAGGAATCGTCCCGTGTCCAGGGTCATTCATCCCTCATATCGTAAGGCAGAGTCTGTGATGGACATGGAAAAATGGTAAGCTATTCATTTTTCAATTTAAAGAAAAGAATGAAAATAGTGTCAAAAAGTTCAATTTAAAAAAATAAATATGAAATTGATTTTTTTTCTCTACACAGCATAGCCAAATTAAAATGGTCATGTTTAAAAGTCACGTTTAACGCCATGGGTATTTATTATTATTATTATTATTATTATTATTATTATTATTATTATTATTATTATTATTATTAGCACCGCGTCTTACTACCCGTTCGGGTTATACGCACTTACGCTAATGTGTAATGGTAGGGTGATAGTGAGATGAAATGGAGGACCTACAGTTTAACGTGGAATCCGAACCACGGTGGAGGCCTGGCATTCCCCACATTCACAAGATGTCTTGTCAGAGGTGAAGGAAGGGTTTGGAAATCAGATAAATCTGTGCCGGGACCGAGGATTGAACCCCGGCCGCCAGCATAGAAGTCTAACACCTTACCCCTAGACCACCAGTTCACCCCCATGGGTATTTAAGGCCTAATTTAAGGGGGTTGGGATGAGGAATGTAGTGACGACTCACTTGTGGAAATCCTCCCCCTCCACTCCCCCCCCCCGAGTACCTCCCCTCCACCGGTGAACCGATATATCGCGGGACTGACACCAAATACCGTATGACCCCCATATGGCAGACATAACTCTAAAGGCTGATATCGGCGTTGAACCCTCCGTTGTTGATGATCGTGTTATTATTCTCGCGGGGGAGGTAATTAGCTAGTGATAATAAAAGCGACGAGGGACAAACGCATGCCGCGCCCTTTCCCCCCTTATAATCTAGCCCGTACTCAACACTTCTCCCCGTTCTGGCGTGATAGACTTCGGTAACTCGGTTACCTTCCTTAAATGAGCACCATAATCCCCGGCCCTTTCCACTTCAACCCGGCTGACTCGGCCTTCATTCGTATTTTTACTATCCAATCTTGACCAGTAATTTTTTTTAAAACGGTAGCGAGCTAACAGGGATGGGAAAAAAGTATCGATACTTAAAATACTAATATCGATATTTTCCTTTCGATACTAGTATTGTCTTACTCTATACTTTTTTTTCCCGATACTCTTACTGATATTAGTACTCACATTCTGATATCGGATCAATATTATATTATTATCACCACGTCTTACTACCCGTTCGGGTTATACGCACTTACGCTAATGTGTGATGGTAGAGTGATTGTGAGATGAAATGGAGGACCTACAATTTAACGTGGAATCCGAACCACGGTGTAGGTCTGGCATTCCCCACATTCACAAGTTGTGATTAATACACGTCTTGTTAGAGGTGAAGGAAGGGGTTTGGTAATCAGATAAACCTATGCCGGGACCGAGGATTGAACCCCGGACCCTCCCAACACAGAAGTCTGACACCTTACCCCTAGACCGACAGGTCACCCTTGGATCGGTATCGAAAAAAACAATTTTTTTAAATCTTCACTCAAGCTTGGATTAAATGTTTACCATGGTTAAAGAAGGATATAAACTAGATTGAAAAACAATATATTACTACTAATCATATTTAGTTATTAAATAACTTTCTATCAGCTAAATTTTCATATACATTTTGAAAGCTGAATGGTAAAACCTTTAGGAATAGCCATTATACAATACTATCTACCTTTCAAGTCCACCTAACATAGACGCGACAGACCTTAATATACTATAATAGGGTTAAATCATTATAATTTTCAGTGTTAAAATAAATATGAAAATACAATTATTATAATGCAAAAGTTGGAATTATTACTTGATAAAAAATTCCAGATTAAAATTTCGATACCGATACTTATTATTTTCGATACTTTTCCTTCGATACTAATACGGTATCGATATTTTTCTTCCGATACTTTAAATGAGCGCAGTGTCGACACTTTTCTTTCGATACTATATTCCCCTAGGAGCGAGGTCTTCCAACGTTTCAGGGCCCGGGTGCAATAAAGGGTGCGGATAAGTGAGGGTGCAAGTATATTCTGTCAAATTCACCCCCCAAACCCCAAATGCTCCTCTTTTGATTTGCTCAGTTCCTATAATAACCCAGCAAGGAGCAAACTGGCGATACGAACATTGTTAAAGTCACCTAAAACGTCATAATTTGCGGGTTGGGGGTGTGGGATGTTTCTCGACCAATTTAAGTGAAGAATTTGCTTCCAAATTCTTGGAGTTTCTGTAANAAAAAAAAAATTGACGATATAAATGATAGTAGATAAATGGGTACTCATAGGCCTTTTGCCCACGGAAATACTTGACTGTGATCGGAATGGTTAGTGATTTAAGTCAATAACTGGTTGTTTACTTATGTTTCGCACATTATGCTACACAAAAGCGACGGAATTTCAATCAGTTTTGTACTATATAGCTGCAAGAACCTTCTTCTTCAGGCCTCTAGAAGGTATACTATTTATTAATATAATGTTTAGTGACTCTAGTCGAGAGTATTTGGTTCTCTATTATTATTATTATTATTATTATTATTATTATTATTATTATTATTATTATTATTATTATTACAGTATAAGAAACTTAACCAAAGAAGATTTTAAATACATCCTTAAATTGAAAATAATAATAAATTGCAGAATATTCGTTGCGGCAAAGGGACTGCAACAAACTGGTGTCAAATGTATAGAATTGCACTGAATATTGAAAGAAAGTTACCTTGAATAATGCATTTAAATCTTCAATAATATGCTCATTCATGTTGCTCGAGTTTGTAACTAAGGTAACTCGGCGACTTTAGGTTTTACTCGCGTCATTTTAGAGTCTTAATTAAAGTATCTGCATGTACGATATAACTGTGAACATTATATTACTGTCACTATTAGACTGCCATGGCAACACTGTTGAAAATGAAATCATTTTGATGTATGATAGTGTGACAGTGGCGCTGCCGTGACAGTACCATCAGCTATCGCAGTCGCACCGTGTAAAGATGTTTGTAGCCCCCCTTCAGTGCCATCGAGACATTTACTTTTCAAGCCAAGCAACTGTGTGGGTTTCTCATAACCAATGGCGGCTCGTGTATAGGCACTGCGGAACCGCAGCACCCACTATTTCCACTTGATATTATCGATAACATTTAATATAATGTGTCCTATTTTCTTTAATTCTTTCTTTATTTTTGTAGTAAATTATATATTCATTAAGCTTAGTGTCAGTACTTCAGTAGCCATCCCCCGGTTTATGAAAAAGATACAAAAATCTTTGTATGGAACTGTGCGCTTCACAGTGCCAGCGACGTGGTATTTGACTGTTGTGCGCATGCGCACATAGGAAAGAGGTGTGGAGAAAGACGGGACTGCCATGTATAAAGAGCACTGTTACTCTAGCAGTGCCGGCTCTGGCGTGATGGTGGAAGAAAGTTTTTTTTTACTCAGCGTGTGTTGTGTTTAAAAACCATGTACCATATTCTTGAATGTGATAAAGTAAAGAAGAGTGTAGAATTAGATTATTTTTCTGCTTCCAGCTATTCTATTTGATTCATTTTTTTCTGTTCTTTTATTTAACAGAAAGACTAAATGCTCTTGCAGTACTTTCAATGGAGAAAAATTTCCTCAATTGTCATCCAAAGATCAAGGAGAAATTTATTGAACTTTTTGCTTAAATTAAAACAAGTAGAATAGATTTAATTTTTAAATGAATAGATCAACCTTGAAGTGTAACAATTTAAGTTAATTTATGTTCATTTAAAAATGAAATCCATTCTTCTTGTTTTAATTTCCGCAAAAGTTCAATAATTTTCTCCTTGATCTCTGGATGAAAATTGAGGAAATTTTTCTCCATTGAAAGACTGCAAACGCATTTAGTCTTTTTGTTAAATAAAAGAACCGAAAAAATGAATCAAATAGAATAGCTGAAAGCAGAATAATAATCTAATTCTACACTCTTCTACACTTTATCACATTTAAGAATGTGGTACACGGTTTTTAAGCACAAAACACGCTGAGTAAAAACACTTCCTTCCACCATCATGCCAGAGCCGGCACTGCGATATCAGCAGTGCTTTCTCTTCCTGACAGTCCCGCCTTCCTCCCCACCCCTTTATATGTGCGCATGCGCACAACAGTCAAACACCGCGTCACTGGCACTGTGAAGCGCACAGTTCTATACAAAGATTTTTGTATCGTTTTCATAAACTGGGAGATGGCTACTGAAGTACTGACATTAAGCTTAAGGAATATATATTGTACTACAAAAATAAATAAAGAATTAAAGAATAAAGGACTCAATATATTAAATGTTATCGATAATATCAAGTGGAAATAGGCGGTTCTGCAGTTCCGCAGTGCCTATACACGAGCCGCCACTGGTGTTATCACTTAACCTTATGTTAAGACCTAACGAATAAAATAACGTGACATTGTAAGATTGGGCCTAAATGTTCTAGAAGTCCGAAGAAGGTGGTCGCAGCAAGATATTATAAAACTGCGTAGCATCGTATGAAAAACTTAAGTAACAACCATTCACTAACAATTTCGTGACTTCAATCACTAACCAGTCCGATTACAGTTGAGTAGCTCCCGCGTACAAGAGCTGTCACGACATACTCACCTCCGCCGTTTTTGTAACAGAGGTAAGGGAAGCGCCAGACGTTTGCCAGGTCTACGGCGAACCCGATGACTGACAGGAGGAAGTCCACTTTCTTGCCCCAGGTCTCCCTCTGCTCCCCGTCGTCCCCCCCGCGAGGGGGGGCTGGGGTCCGAGTTTTGACCGCGTCTGGGGCCATCTCTTTACACCGGCCCGAGGCCCCACCTGTAACACACCAACAAATCCACGTCACTAAAAAAATAATATAATATAGTATGCACTAACAGAAGCTTTGGCGACTTTGACAAGGCTTGCACCATTCCTTAGTCATCATCATCATCATCATCATCATCATCATCGGTTTCCAGCCAGTGACTGGGTCAGTTTAGTAAAATGCCCCCATCTTCTTCAATCCGTCCACCATTATTCCTCCTTTTACCACTGTCAATCTTCTCCTCTCACTTGAACACTTTCTGTTATCTGCTCTTCCCATTTCTTTCTTGGTCTACGTTGCGGTATTTCTCCTACATACTTTATCTCCATCATTCTCTTTGGCATACTTTCCTTTTCCACTTTAATTACATGCTTATATAATCTCAGTCTTGCTTCCTCTACTATCTCATGTACTCCGACATCTTCATTACATGTCCATACCATCTCAGTCTTGCTTCCTCTACTATCTCATGTACTCCAACATCCTCATTACATGCCAATACCATCACAGT